>JAGXEW010000851.1:0-45865 GCA_030684275.1 Acipenser oxyrinchus oxyrinchus
GTAAATCCCTCTGTTCAGTTTACTAGCAATGAACATTTAAAAAAATCTATAAACTAACATTAAGTAGCAGACAGGTCTGTATTATCATCCCTGATGTATTTTTGTATTATGTTGCAATTGCATGCTGACTGGCTGGCATTCTGGTTCATTATTAAAGAACCCATGTTTTTCTTCTTTACATACTTGCATGACACCACTGGTATACAAATGCTTGTTAAAAACTAGAGTCCACAATGCACGTGACCAGACTGAAATGAGGTGTAAATTGCCTGGAGACAGTATGGGGAAAAAGGTAGACAAAGTTCAATTAAGAGCTGTTGTTTCAAATGACGATATATAATTAACCTTCGATAGCCCCTTTTTTGTAAATCTAAGCAGTTTTATTGCCAAATTAATATCTGAGTTTATTTGTATTCTTAGTTTACTTGTGTTAATTAGACAAGTGGTTTTCTGATAGCTCTGTATTCACCCACAGACGCACACTTTTCACCTCACCTCTTGTGTTGTTTACTGCTTAGTAGAGTAGTAAATGTAAAATAATATTTAATATCCAATTGAAAGGTAATGTTCTTTTTTATTAATTTATTATACCAGTCAGATTTTTTTACCTTTTGTAACCCAAAACATTCCTCGCTACTAAAAACAGCCAGCCATATGTGTCTTGACTAGATGCTATTTGCCATCTATACTTCTAGTATGCCTAAAGCTGTATAAAGATAGTTAACACATTATTTAAAATATTATTTAAATATTTGAAGACATATATAAATATATATGGCCAATGTTGGTATTAAGTATCATACAACAGTGGATCTGACTTCCCCCTAATAGTGTTTTCCCTCACAATACCCTGAAGCTATAATTTGGTATTCACCCAAACGTGCTAATGTATAATCCTTAATAGGCAACAGGGAGTCTGTCCAGAACATGCAGCACAGTAGGAAAAAATATTTCCATACAAAATGCTTACTGTATTTGACAGTGCATTCAATTCCATTATGTCTTTGTAGAAATCGAGTGGCATGGGTCGGATGATACTGAAGGGCTGTGCACTTTTCAATGATTTATTCACCCAGATTGTTGTGTCCAAATCAGGCAGTACAAACCTTTTGCCTTGTGTGGAATTTCCAAGGATGGGACTTCAGGCCAGCAGGGGGGAACACGGTCAAGAAGAGTCAGACCAAGACTGACCCCTGTGGCATATACGAGGTAATGCATACAAAGGGAAATATACCAGGTTGGTAACAGATCATGTAAGCAGGTCTGGCTCTTTTGTATAGTGTTTAATATCTTAAGATGAGAGCACAAGGTACTGGTTCCTGCCCAGCTTCTGACTGAGAATCTGTTAGCTTCACCTTACCATGTCAATCTCCTCTAAGAAGCGCAAGCACCCACTGGAACCTGCTACACTTACACTTACTTACAAGGGCAGCATTAGCATAAACAAAAAACAGAATTGTTTATATGAATTAATGGTGAGTGTATCATTAATGTATATGAATTTAATATGGATTAAATAGGAGGGAGGTTTATGCATTGCGTGAAAAAGCATGCTGTAGCATAGCATAACATAACATAAAACAAACATACAAAAACATAATACTCAATCAATGCAGTAATTCATAAAGAATAAAACATTTGTTCCTAATATTATTAAAATGACTCAAATCAAATCAGCACCAAATCAAAGCCTACTGTGCCATAGGGTTGTTTATAGCTATGGCCAAATCTTTTGTATCACCCTATAGAATTAACTAATTTTGCTTCATAAAGTCGAATGAACCCTGCTGAATAGTGTTACATTAGCATATTGAATTAAATACCGCTTTGTAGTTTTCCATATACTTAACAAAATCTAACATGAAATACTATACTACTATTATGGCTTTCGGTAGACTTTTGCGAAATCATTTTGTAGTTTCTTTGATTACATGAAGTCTAAATCTTAAAATTACAGATGATGCAAAACTTTTGGCCATAACTGTAGGTTAGATATTAAGTTGTCATAATCTATAAATGTAATATATTTTGAATGAAATGTAATATATTTTGAATGAAATGTAATATATTTTGAATGAAATGTAATATATTTTGAATGAAATGTAATATATTTTGAATGAAATGTAATATATTTTGAATGAAATGTAATATATTTTGAATGTTATGCCTGCTGCATCATATGGAGAGTTAACGTTTTACTCCGCTGCTCAATTTGGTATTCAAAAGTGATCAGAATAAAACCACAAACACACAAGTGTCACTGTTTCAAGTTCTGAATCGACATTTAATACAAAGGCAAACTCAGTTTGAACATTTCTGGGAACAGAGCCAAAAAAACACAATAAGTCTTTGCAGTGTTTTCCACAGCTACTCACTGTTTACCAATTGTCTTTGTAAGATATACAGTGAAACCTGTCTAATCCTGCCCCTCCACACATCAGCATTCTGTAAAATGTGGCATTATTTTTGGGTCCTGACCATATCCCCATTTAAATGTGACACATGGGGCTTGACTATTAAAAAAGATCCGTGTCCATTGTCCATTTAAGTATTTGTAAGGTGTATTTGAAATGTATAAATCACTTATAAGTTCTGCTGTAATATACTACTAATGCCCTCGAATCTATTTTTGGCTTGATTTACCAGCAGCAGCCCTAAACCAATTTCTTGATCTCTATTTGAAGTCTGGACTTTTATTTTATTGTGTCTATATTTTGCAGTCTTCATCACTTTTTTAAAAGTACTGGATCTATTTTCCATGGAGAATTTCTAGCTTTAAAATCTGCCTCTCTTTTTGCTGTCAACACATTTGGTGAGAGGATTTATTGTTTTCTAAAGTTAATGATGAATTTGACATTTGCAACTCTCACTATATACGTTATGGAGTTTGACAAAGCTGTCTGAATTGACAACTGCGCTTTCAAATTATTTGATGATGTTGGATCCCAGTGATAGAAGTTTTCATGCTGGGATTTTGCAGAGTCAAAAGTCGCAGCGCAAGGAAGAGATTATTAATGACCCCTGTCACAAATGCTTTTGTTTTATTACTGTCGATGTGTTTGGAGCTACATCAGAATGCTCTGGGTCATCCTTTGGTTTAGTGTGGAAAAATCACATATTTGCCCACGACATACTGTTAACCACAGAGAGAGACATATAATGGCCCTCTGTTAATTCCTGTGGTAAATTTCAATATCATTATCCTTAGTCTGGCAGACCATTAAGTTAAGTCTAACACAGGAGGTATTAAAAATTACCATTAATTAAGTCTAACACTGGAGGTATTAAATACCATAAACGTTCCTTGTTTATAAGAACTTCAAAGAAATAAATTACTTATTTCAACAGGATGAATTAACTCCGGTGAGAAAGCTGTTTTTGCTTCAAGACTTTTTATACATAGTAGGAAAAGGAAGGTGTTGCATAGGCAATGAATTAGGTAGGAACTGGCACAGGAGGTTCAAGGGTGCGTGTAATACCCAAAGGCGTGTTTCTGTGCTTAAATAAAACTGCTAGTTGGCAAGAATCTAATATCTAGCTATCACAATTACTGGAAATATTGCTATTTTTTTGCAATATTTATTTAATTAAACTGTATTGGAGATGTTTTATACATAATTAAATAAGATAAATGTGAATTCTGGAATCAATTAAGTTAATTATTGAATGTATTTCACATAATATTTTATTATGGTATTATTAAATATAGCAATTGCAGTAGCCTAAGTACATTTGCATTTGTACACAAAATATAATACTTATTACCATACTACTGCAGTAAATATGTTGACAGTAAATAAAGCATTTTGCTACATGTAAATATGAGACTACAATCACAAAACATTTTTTACACAAAAAACCAGCGACCATAACTGCGCATCCACGGATGAAGGACTGTGTTCAGAAAAGTTCATTTTTCTTATCAATTACATTACGTCATCATTCACCAGGTTAATATATTTCTCCCGTGGACCCTGGTCAACAATGAAACAGAATTCTAACGTTTTTTAAATTGTTAAACACTGATAAAATCAGCCCAGTCCGACCCCTTTCCATAGGCACTCAATATGAAAATAGCCCTGGAGCTCTCTTTATATCCCATGATCCCTTGTGCAACGTGTGACAGAAATAAAGGCTGAGTTGAGTATATAGAATATCTTTGGTGTAATGGTCAAAAGCAAGTTGTTATTAGCAGTACCAATTATTTGGGAGTAATATGGTGCTAAAAGTACTACTTTTAAAAAATGTGTTCCCTGTCCTGCCTTGTAAAACACTTTAACATCATGTTTAAAGAGAGGAATAAAACAAGTTTGATGGTTATAAAATATAAAATATCATTACTTGTTTATTCATTAATATTTGCAAATTTGCCTTCTAGCTTCAAAATTATCCCTTCTAAGTTTAACTGGCCTCTACCAGTGGTAACATAAAGATTCAACTTAAATCCTGATTGGTGGAGTGGGATTCAAGACAGCCCGTCCACCAAAATGTCAAAACTTAACTTCAGAGCTGAAAGTTTGTTTTCTTCTTGAAAACTCTAAGAAATCATGCCCTGAGATAAACATTTTCTTTACATTTATTTCAAAATTGTTAACAGCAGCAAAGACAGGAGTTAACATAGGGAGCTCAGGTACAATAGACAACAGCCTACCAAACACATGACAAAAACTCTCCTCAAAAACTGCACTTCTGGCAAACAAAAGACTTAACATTTGATTATTTACTTTCCATCAAAATGACATGTTACAAAGGAAGTGAGCACAGGCTAGAGTATTAAGAATAAAATAAAATGAACTTCTTAGCATAAGAATATTTCAAATGAAAATGGGAAGTTCATTGCAACAGCATGAAAGTATGATAATATCATTACAGATGTTGTACAACACGGAAAACTCACCAATTACATTTTAGTGCTACTGGAGTCCTTGCTATCACTGATGTGTCCAGATTCACCAACCCTTTTATTACTTATGATTAATCATGTATGATATTTTACAACATTAATTCAGGGATAAGGGCATTTTATTATTACCATAATTACCAAATGTACAGAAAAGTCAATGGATTTATAGCACAGCAGTGAAAGGGGCTTTTAACTCTGAACAGCTTTTGAATAACAGTGTTTGATATGAATACCATGCTGTGTAATTTTGATGAATGCTAAGAAAATGGCCACAATGTGCAAACTCAAGAACACTTACATTGTGTCATGCCATGTCTCCACTGTTGTGATTTTGAACCGAGCAAACAAAGGCACGATTTGGGTTGTGCTGGGCAATCCATGGAACTTAGGAAGCAGAGAGGGTTTGGAAATCAAGAGAAACAGATTTCCTCTTTAATGTGGAATACTTCTTACTGTGCTTATGTTTCCTGAGATCTTTTCAATAGTAATAAAGTCATCATTCATGATTTCCAATATATAAGCATGGCACCACATGAGATTATTGGGAAGTAGACAGAAACTGTATCTGTATAATGTGGAAAAATATAGATTTATATGATTTTTTTTTTGTTAGAAATAAATAGACTTCAAACTTCATAATTACTAGAATTTATTACCAAGTGTTTTCATTTTATTAATGCAGTTATTATTTCAATGTCGCTTTTTTTCAGATTGTGTGTGCATGATTCATAATAAAATGAATCAGTTTGGGATGAATTATTTAACAGAGGTATGAAGTATGAGCTTTATATAATTAAAACAAGATAAACATGTTTTGCTTGATTGAAACCTATAATGTCCAAAGCAGCACTAAGTTTATCAAGCTGGCTCGTCACTCAGCAGAGCCTTGTATGTACAGTACAAGACTAGCCTGCAGTTCATGTCCGCATGTAAGATAAGCACCAGGTTATTTCCCACATACAAGCTACATTGAGCTATTTGACATTTAATTAAAATACATTATAAATTGTTTAAACTTGAATTGTTATCTAATGTACATCTATGACAAAAGTTTTGCATCACCCTATAGAAAGAAGAAATGTTGCTTCATAAAGTCGAATGAAACCTGCTGAGTAATGTCACGTTAACATATTAAATGGCATACCGCTTTGTAGCTTTATCAGGTATTCTGAATAAATAAAGTTTTTCCACCTGTGACAACCCCTTTGCACACTTACTGCACTATATATTATCTGTACTGCATATTCATTGTGTCTGCTGGAGTTTGTTAATACTACATGGTGTTTTATGGTACACTTACAGCTCATAAATCACCAAATGAAGACAGCTGTTAATAATTGCCGAAGCTGTGATATTCAGTATGTATACATTGCAGAGAAGTTATAGACCAAGCCAGGACCTATATTAATCTCACTTTAAAATAATGGTAAAAGGCCAGTAATTGGTTTTGGTACGCTGACCTTTTAGATGTTCAGCTAGTTCCACATTTCAGTACATCAGAACAATGCAGCTGATTTGTACCATCAGCACTTCAGCAGCTGTTTGCAATGTAAATACTGCATTGTATTGTAAATACATGAATTGCTGTCTGAACTACTGTAGATGGAACACATTTTACTTGACCAAATTGCATTATGCAAAAGGTCTAAGAGAAAACAAATTAATGTTAATTTAATCAGCTGTGCAAAAGACAACACTCCTCATGCAGGTTCAGCTTCAGTTAAAGGCATGCGTTTAATTAAAAGGCACATTTTGCTGACATTTCAGGGTCATAATTTAAATATATAATGTATTGTTTTTGTAAAATATGTAATGCCTTCTAGCTGGAACAAGGTTAATGTATGGTATTTATCATGAAAATTATCATGTCAAAGATGTGTTCTCTTACTGTATAGGGGGTTATTAGTTTGTTCTGCTCTTTGGTTTTGTTACACTTTCAGTCTAAGTAGTCGCAGTACTTTGACACACAATCCTAAATGTTTACAATGTGTATCTATGTTCACACCCACTAGAGTGACCAGGGCTACACTGGCCAGGACTGCAACCCCCCTCCCAAATGAACCAGAAGAGCTCACTCGTTAATTCACAAATCTCAAATCATTCTCTTATTCGGTTGCAGGAATTTGTGGTCATGTTGAGTATAAATTGTACATACAGTATACTAAACTTTACCCTTCATTAATTCACATGTATTGTCCTCAGTATTTCAGGATTTATTCAGCTAGCAAAATAACGAGTGACCTGCACGGCATAACCTAAGTCTAAATGCAGTCTAAGATTAGTGCCAATCAATGACTGTGAAACCAGCTGTTAGTCTGTTAAGTGTTATTCCGTTGATAGGTCTGTAAGTTTTGTTCCACACTCATCTGGTCAGATAGTTAAACTTTATCAACTAAACTATTAAGTTGTAGTAACCAAAGCTTTAAGCATAAGATAAAAAAAAGCTTTCAAAATATGAATCATGAACTACCTTACGTTTCTACTAAATAACCTTATTATTGAGCTATGAAATGCTAATGACATAATTATTTTCTGCCAGTCTCAGGGTAATAAATTAGAAATTGTCAAGACAAGATACTTATTGCTGACTTGATCTCATTTAACATTTCAGTCGTGTTCATCACATCAGAAGTGTTTCAAATCAGCAGATCATCACAATAATGAGGGTCTTTTAAGATATCTTAAGAGCTATCAACTTTAAAGCACCATCTGAATCACATTTATATCCATATAAAAACATCATGGAAAAGAGGAAAAGACTAACTATTTGCATAGTAAAATATACAATAAAAACCTACTTTTATTGACAGAAAGTGGAAGCTTGAATTCACATTTTTAGATGTATGATGCTGTTTGGTATTTAATTAGGGGAAAATACATGATGAATAATATTTGGGTATACATATAACTTAACATATAAATTATTATTATTATTATTATTATTATTTATTTCTTAGCAGGCCCTTATCCAGGGCTGACTTACAATTAATAAGCAAATACATTTCAAGTGTTACAGTACAGGTAATACAATAAATAAGTCTATCTTACTAAAAAATAATACAAGAAGGTAAAAACCATTTAGATAATTAATGAGAAAAAAAAAACATTATTGATGAAGAAATATCACATTGGAACTAATGCTGTATGGAAACATATCATACCAATAAGACACAAACCTGACAGAATCCCAATTTTCACAGTAACCGCTGACAAGTATTTCGCTACAATGTGTTTTGGCAGATGCTTAGCTTCAGAGCAAATGTGGATTTCTGTTTTTACTCTCATTAATATATTGTGGCATTTAATCAATATTTGAATGCTAATAAAGAGAATATCGGTTCATAAATAGCCATGGTCCAAATGCAGGACTGTGTGCCTCACAGAAGCTCCAGGGAAATAATGCTAGTCTTCCGTTATGGTTGTCCCAAAGCCCTTGTCTAAGCCACAGGGGGTTCAGTGGGAACAATGTCAATATTTAAACTATAGACATTTCTATATCCTTTTTTTAGATTATTATCTGCTTTTCAAAGCTCATTCATTTTGAAAATCCAGGCTACAAACCTCACCATAGTTATTATTTCTGTCATCCTTTAAGGATTTCATCCTGATCCTTTTCCTACTACTGAATATGGAACTAATTAAAATAATGGACATTTACCCAGCTGGAAACCTGCCAACAACCTGTCTCCAACTGAGAGGATTTTTTCCCCCTTAAATTATATGAAACATTTCCATTTTTTCACTGCCAATAATTTAAACTGCTAATTATATCACATTACTTTACGTTACTACTGTACTCTACGTTACTACTGTACTATAAATCTTGTTCACAAGTAAGTTGTGTTTACCCTGGAATTATTCACAGGAGGCTGTGTGGTCCAGTGGTTAAAGAAAAGGGCTTGTAACCAGGAGGTCCCCGGACGAATCCCAGACGTGACAGACACAGGAAGTGAATTTGCAACGCTGCACAGGCACTTAGGATTAATTTAACAATAATTGTAATTCCAGACAATCCTTGGGGTGTATCAAAGGCTCCCTTTTATACTGAGACACTCCACCGGGACACGCCCACCTCCACAGCTGGCCAATCCTCAGCTGCCATTTCTTGTCAACACAACACAGCTGGCAGCATGTTGAGCATTTGGCTCTTTCCTGTCGATTCACACATGTGCCCAAGAAGCCAGCGACTGTACTTTGTCACTGCTACAGTCTCATATCTTAAAATGACCAGTGGGCCAAACTGTGCCACTGTGCCAATTATGGTACCCACAACCCATCCACAATTCTTTAAACATTCTCCTGGACTAATATACACTTTGTTTTCTCAAAATGTTGCACCTGTTAACAAGGGGCACCAAGGAATGCATTGGAAAACACTCACTACATGGGGTTTCTATGATTTTGACTCCGCCATCCCCCCACCAGAAAATGAAACTATATTTTCACAATGTTACACTGCAACAGTGAAAAAGTCAAATAGAAAACATCAGTTCAAATAGAAATGACCATCCTTTGCTACAAAGAAAAGCCCACCCTTTGTTGAATTCTGTATAAATGCCCATCTTTATTCCAATGCCTCATGATGAAAAGCACAGGGTACATTATTGCTAGTCGGTGACAAAGAGATGTATTTATTCAGAATGAACAAGGATTCAGACCTCTCCAGAGAAAATCTATTTTTTTTTTAAGTACGCTTGCTAAATCCTCAACAGGCTATTGAGCCTGGTTTGTAATGCACAATTTTGTTTTGAGCCTAATACAGTATAGAATAGACTGCTAGCATATCATTTCCTATTATTCGGTGCTGTTTGAAGCATATCCTACTGGATAGTGTTGTTTTATTAATATTTTCAATGACTAGCATTGAGACTGGCATTTAAGGGCTGTTGAGGGGTTAAGTGACAATTACTGTATGACAAATACATTTTCACACATTTTCCCTTTTTTAAATTGAGCCCAAATTCAGTTTGTCTGCTGTATCTGCAGCATTTGCAACACATAGGCAGTCAAAAACTGTACTATTATAAAACTGTGGTACAAGTTTTTTAAAACCAGTTTGTGATGTCTTACATCAGGGCTCACATCCCTTTAAAGTGTATCTGCCTATTAGGGCAGCAGTGTGGAGTTGTGGTTAGGGCTCTGGACTCTTGACCGGAGGGTTGTGGGTTCAATCCCAGGTGTTAGACACTGCTGCTCTACCCTTGAGCAAGGTACTTTACCTAGATTGCTCCAGTAAAAACCCAACTATATAAATGGGTAATTGTATGTAAAAATAATGTGATCTTGTAACAATTGTAAGTCGCCCTGGATAAGGGCGTCTGCTAAGAACTAAATAATAATAATTAACAAGGTACTAAACATACTGTAGCGAGCGGTCATTTAAATATTTCAGGGCTTAGACTCTACAGTAAGTATTTATTTTATAGCCAGTACCCATAACAAACTACTTACCAATGTTAAAAAGCTATTTGATGGTCATTTCCAACATGTAAAACCAAAACTAGAAGTGTATCTCTCTTTGTCAACTTTTATTCTTGAGAAGGCTCAGCATGGTGCAATGCTAATAATATAACAGGCCAGTGTTAAAAATAACCGCCTAATGCAATTGTTACGACCATATTTGAAACAACGTTCTTAACAGTTCTGCAGTAAAAGTGAAGCTCATCATTCACTTTGGTATTGTGAATGGGTTTTGCGATTGGTGTTAAATCTTATTCTACTCTATTTTTTTTTTTTAACCTTGCCATGATTTGATAGTTTAGATCATTGATATTAACATTTCAAGACTCGCATTCTTTATTATTATTACAGATCCCCGTTTGATGTTCAATGGCCAAATTGCTGTTTAATGCCCATTTTGTCCTGAGATACCCAGGATTGTGCAATGCTTTTTATGTTGAATTTTCTCAGTCGTAGTGTAATAAAAAGAATATACAGTACAATACATTTCAGTGAGAAAAAAATACTAATATAAAATATTAAATAAAAATCAAACTCAGGGTGGTGGTGGGGCATGTCAATGCATGGCAACGTGACAATATTTAAGCCTCCAATGTCATTAGACACAGTAAACCTGAACTTGAACTACTGTAGATAAACAATATTATATATATATCACTTCATTAATTAAGGGACTCACTAGTAGCCCCCATTTTTTAATGTCCCATTTTCACATTGTGCCATTGTTGACCTTTGTCCCAAAGGGAAATGTGATGTCTATATATATAATATTTCTGGAATGTTCTAATACTGATAAATCAGGGGTGCCCTTCTACTCCCAGTCTTTGCTCCAACCCTGTTCTAAATTGTTTAATTGAACCAATTAAACATCCATCCAGACCCTGAAGTAGGTAATTATATCATTTTACCTGTTAAACCTGGAGTGGAATGGTCCTCCAGACCTGCTCAAAACCTCTGTGAAAAAATGAAACTACAATATGTACAGTTGGGTATCAGGTCACTTTTTCATAATGGACAGTAATGATTTCATTATCTGTGTAATTGATTTATTTACTTATCATTGTGATATTTTAGGGGCATTTAACGCTTGTTAAATAATTCTTATAAAGTTGTGGAATAATTTAATAGCTATCTTGTTTGTTAAATATGCTTTTTCCTTAATGGTAACTCATTAAATGTTAATTATATACTATTTGGGGCACTTAGTTTGAAGTTGTACTGCTAATTTAAACTCATCACAAGCGTATTAATAGTATTTTAATGGCTTCCACAATGACGAGTTTTTCAGCAATATTTAATCATCTGTTCTAATTTTATCTGTGCTGTTTGATATTGTATTATGTTAATAACATGTTGGTAGATTTTCCAGAAGAATCTTGTATATAAGTGTCATGTGGCAGACAAAGAGGATTATACCAATTTTTGTTACAGTAAATAAAAAATGATATACAATAGATATACAATCGGTTGACCAGACATAACATGTATATAACCCATATGGTTTAACTGCAGTGTTATTTGTAATGATATACCATTATATCATTAGTATAATATATATACACACACAGTCGGCACCACCTAATCAGGATCCTGATAATCGGGATTGCTGCTTAAATGGGATACAATTCAGGAGACGGTTCTTCCCAATGCTATTTATGTTGTTTAATTGGGACGTCATATTGTTTAATTGGGATACAGTATTTTCAAATGATGAACGGAGATTGCTTTTCAGAGCAAGACAGGTTTGTGTAGCACAGTGCAGTGAGTACGTGATTACACTGTGACTGTGAATCGCATAAACCACGTTGAACTCTTGAAGATGCTGAAAGATAAATGTATTTATCATCATATTAGTTTTGCATGTTCAAATAAAAAATGCACAATTATTATAGCAAAAATGTGATATATCATTTTTAATTATCTTCTTTTTCTCCTAGGTGCTTCCAATGTCAATGTGATGAAAATGTTATCATGCAGCATGATCTCCAATCAACACTACAGATAAGCAATCAATATCAAGGTATTAATTAATCCCCAAAGATATGTTGCATTCTAAGCTCCTCAGTAGATATTTCATAAAAATGTGGACATTTTAATTTCAGTTTCAGTCAAAATAAATCATTAGTCGGGGCTCCCGAATGGTGCATCTGGTAAAGGCAATCCGCGTGGAGTGCAGGATGCGCCCTATAGCCTGGAAGTCGCCGGTTCAAGTCCAGGCTATTCCACTGCCAACCATGGATGGGAGTTCCCAGGGGACGGCGCACAATTGGCCAAGTGCCACCCGGGGGGGAGGACTTAGGTCGGTGTGACAGTGTGTGTTTGTTAATTGTTCACTTGTGGAAGGTGGGGGTGTTTACTGATTAATTGTCACGTCACTAATATATAAGGGAGGAAGGTGCACTGTTTGAGGAGAGCCGTGTTATTGTTTGTTTTGTTATAAATAAATAAAATACAGCTAAAAACGTACCATTTTGCTGCTGGGTCTGTCACATTTGGTGTCAGAAACGGGAGAGAGCGAGCCTGACAGATCCAGAGGTGAATAGGTTAAAAAAAAAAAAAAAGCGGTGAAAATGGGGAGGCGGCAGCCACAGCAACCACAATGGCGGCACCCGTAGCAAGAGAGGAGGAGCCCTGGGAGGTCATCGCGTGGTGTGGCCAGGAGGAGCACCGCTGGTGGGGATGTCCGTAAGCTCCCCAGACTGATCGCCAGCTGTGAGGGGTATGGGCATGCTGGATGGATTGCCCCTATGCAAGACCCGCCTCGGCAAAGCAACACCAGCCGGAAGCAGCGCCGTGGTGCCTTGCTTGTGCCGACTTCCAGCTGCCCCTTCCCTTGGAGGAGGTGGAATGGGTTGCCCGAACAAGGCTGGGTGAGGTGCCACGCAGCCGAGGTGAGGCGGAAGAACCGCTGTGGCCGAGTTGGAATAAGGGGGGAGGAGCTGCCGTTCCATGTGGCCAGTTGCGAGGAGTTGATGCTGCTATTTGGAATGCCAGAATGGGAGGAGTCATCGCTGCTATCTCGTGAGCCAGAGGTGGAGGAGCTGTTGCTGCCATACTGTGAACCAGAGGGTGAGGAGCCATTGCTGCCATTCCAAGAGCCAGAGGGGAGGAGCCATCGCTGCCGTCCCATGAGCAAGAGGGGGAGGAGCCATTACTGCTGCCTCCAGGGCCAGAGGGGGAGGAGTTGCAGGCTCACCTGAAATTTTTTGGGGGCAGAAGGGCAGGAACGGGCTGCCTTTCCACCACCACAGCCGGAGGAACCGGCAGCCTTTCCACCACCGCTGCCAGAGCTGAGGGAGGTGCACTGTTTGAGGATAGTGTGTTGGAGAGTGTTGTGAGCCGTGTTATTGTTTGTTTTGTTATAAATAAATAAAATACAGCTAAAAACTTACTATTTTGCCTCCGGGTCTGTCACAGTTGGCCAGGGTGTCCTCGGCTCACCGCGCACCAACGACCCCTGTAGACTGGCCGGGCACTGCGGGCTTGCCTGTTTGCAGCCCAGAGCTGCGTTGTCCGCCGACACTATAGCTCTGGGCTGGCTGCATGGCGGGCCTGCAGAGTGAAAATAAGCAGTCAGATGACGGCACACGTTTCAGAGGACATCGTGTGTTAGTCTTCGCCTCCCAAGTGCAGAGGTGGTAGCGGTGAGCTGAGCCTAAAAATACAATTGGATAGTTCAAATTGGGAGAAAAACAGGGTAAAATCAATTGATAACTACTAAAATTAAAAATAAAAATAAAAATAATAATAATAATAATAATAATAATAATAATAATAATAATAATAATAATAATAATAATAATACATCATTAGTCACCAGCAGATTATCCAGGTTAAAACATTACAGATATTGTATATTTTAATAAGAAATGATTTGTTGTAATTGGCTACAGTACTGCAGTTACATTGACATGATAGCTACTGCACTGTGTGGACTAATTATCCCCAATTAACATCAAGCACAGTGAGAAGGATGCCTGTGGAACATGTTTAACCCCTCGACCCTGTTTTTCTTCTTTGTTTTGTCCTGTACCATGTGTTGGTGAATTACAATAATTCTCCTAATATAACATGCTCCCTTTTACAAATATAAGAATCATTGCAGCCTATACACAGAATGCATGGTATATGAAGTGTGTTGACATGAAGGCCATAAGTTACAATCTACTGGGCGGGGACAGAGATTTTCTTGCTCCCACTCTGCTTTCGACCACTTTATCCGCTCAACTCCAGCTCTGAGCAAATCGGTCCGCTCCAGTCCCTGCTCATTTCGCACTCCAGTCCGCTCACATACTCTGCCAGAGAAGCACGGTTTTGCACGGAATGCACACGGTGCACGCATTACATGGAGTGTGTGTTATATTTGAAAAGATTGCGGTAAGTGCAGTTACAAGGCAAAAATGAGTAATTTCAGAATGTCTGTAGGTTTCTTTCATGATTAATTTGTTATTAAGTGGCACATAGTCATGTATCTGATAAACTACTGTCAGTGTTTACTTTACACATTTGTTTTCAAATACCTTGCAATAGCTTCAAATAGAAACCTCAGAACTTTCACCTGCCAATTAAGAAAATTTATTAGAGGAACTTCCAACACAATAGATGACCTGAAACATTCAATTAGAATCAAAATATTAAAAAGATCAATTGATCTGTAACTGAAATCAATAAAGAATGGTTTACTGGTTTTAAATTGCAATAAAACCCTGAGGTCAACTGTCATGCATTAGCTTGGTAGTTGACCTTGTTTGTTAGGCAGCTCTTATCCTGATGATGTCTATCAACAGACGGAGGCCACTAATCAGGGTTCTATTAAGTTTCCCATTGAAACATTTACAGTTAGTTTCACAGACCCTGATTAGCAGTAATCTTGAATTACCTATGGTTGAATTGTGTAAGGTAGTTCAAGATTAGTGCTAATCAGGGTTTGTGAAACTCAACTCAAAGTCTTTTGTGAAAATAAGCAAGAAGCTGTAAGTTATAAAGTACCCTTTACTGATGCTGAAATAAGGATTACATGTTGTGTTTGTGATAATGTTATTAAAAGTAATAGGGTAAGAACAGTGATTTTAACTGTCACATGTATTAAGATTAATTTCTTTCAGCTATGTGAGTTGTTCTCTTCTGCCAAACTGTTGTAAATTTAAACTTCTGCTTTTGCTTTTGAAGGAGGTTTAATATCAAAGAACATTGACCCACTTAACAGTCAGACTGTTTTTAAGATGTGCTATCACAAAGGCTGATGACTCTCCAAAATAAATTGCTGTGTTTTGGACTTCAACTTCTTGTAACTCATTTACTATCGATGACTTTGGTAAAAGGTTAGAGGTATTATGTGTAGATATTGTGATGACATGTACATATATGCCAATGTACTGAGACAAAGGACTGTGGAAGGGTGTGGGAAAACGCAAGGCAGACACAATGCTCAAATATGAAACGCCGGCACAGACCGTGAAGTCACACACCACTATACTTCCTGTATGAACCAGAGAGGATACAAAACAGTGCCCTTTTATTCAGTCATTCACCCTGTCATCCTCTGTTCCAGAGGACACTCATCATTGCTATACTGTATCTGTAAGTCTTTAAACTATCTGAGATGTATGCATGCATGACTTGCAGTGCTAATGTAGCAATTTGTTTTCATAAGAGCTTCTGTGCAAACACTCCCCCAAATCTAATGGCGTTATACCCGAGACAAAGTTTATTACAGAGTATTACCATTTAAATTATAGAGTGAATCAAGACCTTCAAAATAAAATTCCCTTCATTTTTACAGTGCAGATATGTGTGTATAACAGATAGAATGTGCTTAATCTTCCTCGACTTGGGTGTTTAAACCAAATATCAATCCGAGGGCACAGTACTCACAACTCTGCCAGAGAAGCACGGTTTTGCACGGAATGCACAGGGTGCACGCATTACATGGAGTGTGTGTTATATTTGAAAAGATTGCGGTAAGTCCAGTTACAAGGCAAAAAATGAGTAATTTCAGAATGTCTGTAGGTTTCTTTCATGATTAATTTGTTATTTGTGGCACATAGTCATGTATCTGATAAACTACTGTCAGTGTTTACTTTACACATTTGTTTTCAAATATTGGTATTATTAATTTACTTTCACATACCTTGCAATAGCTTCAAATAGAAACCTCAGAACTTTCACCCGCCAATTAAGAAGATTTAGTAGAGGGAACTTCCAACACAATAGATGACTGCGAAACATTCAATTAGAATCAAAATATTAAAAGATCAATTGATCTGTAATTGAAATCAATAAAGAATGGTTTACTGGTTTTAAATTGCAATAAAACCCTGAGGTCAACTGTCATGCATTAGCTTGTTAGTTGACCTTGTCTGTTAGGCAGCTCTTATCCTGATGATGTCTATCAACAGGCGGTAATGGCCACTAATCAGGGTTCTATTAAGTTTCCCATTGAAACATTTACAGTTAGTTTCACAGACCCTGATTAGCAGTAATCTTGAACTACCTATGGTTGAATTGTGTAAGGTAGTTCAAGATTAGTGCTAATCAGGTTTGTGAAACCAACTCAAAGTCTTTTGTGAAAATAAGCAAGAAGCTGTAAGTTATAAAGTACCCTTTACTGATGCTGAAATAAGGATTACATGTTGTGTTTGTGATAATGTTATTAAAAGTAAAGTTACTGGTATTATGTGTAGATATTGTGATGACATGTACATATATGCCAATGTACTGAGACAAAGGACTGTCGAAGGGTGTGGGAAAACGCAAGGCAGACACAATGCTCAAATACGAAACGCCGGCACAGACCGTGAAGTCACACTCCACTGTACTTCCTGTATGAGCCAGAGAGGATACAAAACAATGCCCTTTTATTAAGTCATTCACCCCGTATAGTACTAACCCCCAGCCAATGACAGAGCATCAGCCAATTTCTTCACAATTCTCTGGAAAACACCTACAGTATAGGTTGTTATATTTCACAATACAGTATATTGATCAGTTACAATATATCCCCCACAGTCAGAGTACAATACAATATGTTGAGACATGTACACGCACAGCCAGTGGTGTCACTTATATTGAAACTGAATTCAAGTTTTCAAGTTTTAAAACAATAATAATTAGCTCTGTGATTAGTTGGTAGATGTGAACCAAATCAGTGTATTATGTGGTTGCAGATTAGGCTTTATACCCTGGAGGGCCACATATTGCCTTCCTTTTAGAAATCGTAATCTTATTAATGCCACGATAATCCCAGATTTTCATTACAAGAAATGTCTCTAGCTCAGCATTACCAAATCCTAGCTAAGAAACTATACTCACTATACTCAGTATACTTCATCCTCTGTTCCAGAGGACACTCATCATTGCTATACTGTATCTGTAAGTCTTTAAACTATCTGAGATGTATGCATGCATGACTTTCAGTGCTAATGTAGCAATTTGTTTTCATAAGAGCTTCTATGCAAACACTCCCCATATTTAATACCCAAGACAAAGTTTATTACAGAGTATTACCATTTAAATTATAGAGTGAATCAAGACCTTCAAAATAAAATTCCCTTCATTTTTACAGTGTAGCATATGTGTGTATAACAGATAGAATGTGCTTAATCTTCCTCGACGGGTGTTTAAACCAAATATCAATCCGAGGGCACAGTAAATACCGGTGGCCTACTGGACTGATGAGAGGATAATAAGAAAAATCTACTTAGACTTCAACTTGTTATTAAAAACATTGTGACAAATGGTAACGTCACAAACTCTTTCTTCTTTCTCCTTTTTAACAGAGGTATTATACTGCACCCCAGACTATTTTAGAAAGAATGTTTTACTGCCATTATAGAGTTGATTGTGTTCTTCAAACTTTGTTTCTCTCCCATTACGGATGTCATTCAAAATGTGGGCTCTTCTATGCAGATTGTGTCTGTCTGTCTGTCTGTCACTCTGTACATGGTCAACACAAAAAATGCCTTTGCATCTGCATGTAATCCAATGCTAAAATACAAACATTTACACAGTTGAGGAGCCTTTGTATGTGTGTAATCACCGATAATGTTATGTGTGTTGTATAAAATGTGTAGGTCTGACATTGTAATAAAGCTCCTCAAATATTTACACTTTTATTGTCAAATGTATTTCTTTTATTGCATCTCTGACATCCCTCTGAATGTCACAGGTTCAGGAAATTCAATTTCTTAGCAAACAGATTGTGCAGAACGGTTTAATAATATGCTTCATATTATATTTGAATTGAATTATATTTAATAAGGATTGTTGTGACCTTTTCTAAGTCAGAATTAATCAACCCCCACACACCCTTAGTAGATACTCAATAGAAAGAAATGAATTTGTGAAGTAAAGTAATATTTCATAATGTTTCATGTGCTGTTGATGGGATAACACACAAGGAGGCATGTGTCCAGTTTAAGGCACCTGAGGCGTTTTATTAAAGGCTGCAACAAGGAGCATTCCCTCATGCCAATTGACCAGCAGAATGGTGCTGGTGACAATGCAAAAATGACAAATACTCCCCAACCCCCACTTGATGGCTGACTTAAATAACTCACTAATCGCCCACTCAAACCTTATTCTGGCCCACCTGTCCAAAGATATCTAATAGCATCCAATACTAAACCATAAGGAGAAAATAAATGCACCATACAGTAGTTGTTCAAGAATTACCAGCTGTTAGCACAACCAAGTGAACATGACTTTTCCCTTTTGTTTTATTTAATGGACTATTTTGACCTTTCACGAATTATACCTGTGGTGTAGATTGACCAGTATATATATTTTAAGGTTGAGTAGGTCTCAAAAAATGTATTACAGTCATTTAATAATACTGTGCCATAGATAAAGATCACATCAATGTATGCTCCAATCGGATACATCTAGAGATTAACTTGTATGACCCTGTTTACAAAAACAAGACCTTTGACTGGATTCCTGAAGACTCATAGCTTTATATATATATATATACAGTACTGTGCAAAAGTTTTAGGCAGGTGTGAAAAAATGCTGTAAAGTAAGAATGCTTTCAAAAATAGACATGTTAATAGATAATATTTATCAATTAACTAAATGCAAAGTGAGTGAACAGAAGAAAAATCTAAATCAAATCCATATTTGGTGTGACCACCCTTTGCCTTCAAAACAGCATCAATTCTTCTAGGTACACTTGCACAAAGTCAGGGATTTTGTAGGCATATAGTCAGGTGTATGATTAAACAATTATACCAAACAGGTGCTAATGATCATCAATTCAATATGTAGGTTGAAACACAATCAGTAACTGAAACAGAAACAGCTGTGTAGGAGGAATAAAACTGGGTGAGGAACAGCCAAACTCAGCTAACAAGGTGAGGTTGCTGAAGACAGTTTACTGTCAAAAGTCATACACCATGGCAAGACTGAGCACAGCAACAAGACACAAGGTAGTTATACTGCATCAGCAAGGTCTCTCCCAGGCAGAAATTTCAAGGCAGACAGGGGTTTCCAGATGTGCTGTCCAAGCTCTTTTGAAGAAGCACAAAGAAACAGGCAACGTTGAGGACCGTGAGCGCAGTGGTCGGCCAAGGAAACTTACTGCAGCAGATGAAAGACACATCATGCTTACTTCCCTTCGCAATCGGAAGATGTCCAGCAGTGCCATCAGCTCAGAACTGGCAGTAAACAGTGGGACCCTGGTACACCCATCTACTGTCCGGAGAAGTCTGGTCAGAAGTGGCCTTCATGGAAGACTTACGACCAAAAAGCCATACCTCCGACGTGGAAACAAGGCCAAGCGACTCAACTCTGCACAAAAACACAGGAACTGGGGTGCAGAAAAATGGCAGCAGGTGCTCTGGACTGATGAGTCAAAATTTTAAATATTTGGCTGTAGCAGAAGGCAGTTTGTTCGCCGAAGGGCTGGAGAGTGTACACGAATGAGTGTCTGCAGGCAACAGTGAAGCATGGTGGAGGTTCCTTGCAAGTTTGGGGCTGCATTTCTGCAAATGGAGTTGGGGATTTGGTCAGAATTAATGGTCTCCTCAATGCTGAGAAGTACAGGCAGATACTTATCCATCATGCAATACCATCAGGGAGGCATCTGATTGGCCCCAAATTTATTCTGCAGCATGACAACAACCCCAAACATACAGCAAAAGTCATTAAGAACTATCTTCAGCGTAAAGAAGAACAAAGAGTCCTGGAAGTGATGGTATGGCCCCCACAGAGCGCTGATCTCAACATCATCGAGTCTATCTGGGATTACATGAAGAAAGAGAAGCAACTGAGGCTGCCTAAATCCACAGAAGAACTGTGGTTAGTTCTCCAAGATGTTTGGGCCAACCTACCTGTCGAGTTCCTTCAAAAATTGTGTGCAAGTGTACCTAGAAGAATTGATGCTTGATGCTGTTTTGAAGGCAAAGGGTGGTCACACCAAATATGGATTTGATTTAGATTTTTCTTCTGTTCACTCACTTTGCATTTAGTTAATTGATAAATGTAATCTATTAACATGTCTATTTTTGAAAGCATTCTTACTTTACAGCATTTTTTCACACCTGCCTAAAACTTTTGCACAGTACTGTATATATATATATATATATATATATATATATATATATATATATATATAAAATATATATACTGTATATATATATTTTTTTTTAAGAAAGCAAATTAACTGATATCAGTAGAACACATATTAGGTCACTTGTACCAAGTCAAAACACAATTTCTTGACACATTTGTTCAGGTTCTGCCTTTAGGGTTGTCTCTTCACAAGTACACTGTGTGTTTTTTTTTCAGCTGGTTAGGTTTCGTTTTTGGCTAATCTCTATTGCTGCAGATCTGGACTCTTGACGCTCAGATGTATTGTCAGATTATTCTCTATCCCAAGTGTATCCTCCATTTCTCAAGAAGCTTCAGTCACCAGTGATACTGTGAACCACTTCATATAACATTACCACATGTCAAATTCCAGCTGTAACTGGACAGGATTTTACTCATCACATTTCATCTGGCCTTACTGGGTGAAATGGTTTATCACCAGCTGTGTAAAAGGATAGCTCTAATTTTCAACACGGCTCAATTTCCCCACACAGTCAAGAATCATTCACAACTAATTTAAATGACTAAATTGTTTCTAAACACTTTGTAAACAGAAATCATACTGTGACTTAAAGCATTTTGAAGTAGAGGCAAATTACTTTTTGTTATGACTTGTTATTTAAACAGATGTCCAGGAGAAATTGCTTAGCGGGTGAAGCATATTTAAAAAAAACACATTAGACAGATATTTGGGAATGGAAAACAACATCTGTCCCACTTCTTCACATCATTTTATTCTGGGAACACATTCAGTTACAGAGAACCGTTTCTTGGAAACTACATTGTAAATATATAGTCATTATACTGTAATTATTTGGTTATTATGTTGTTGTTACTTGGTAACTATTTAGTATACAGTATATATTTATGATATAGTGTGAAGTGCACATATTTGAACTTATATATTTTAATTGTCCCCTTTAAAACATAATTGAATTCACATTGTGAAATAATTTAGTAATTCATGACATGATGACTAATGCTATAATGTGTGGGTATGCATCATGTAACTAAAGCCCCATAACAGTAACAGTAATTACTAAGACGTTAAAATAAAGTCTTATTTGGACTGCATTTATTACACTTTAGTTACCAATATAACAAGGACAAGCTATGGTTATGGACTAACATGGGAATCATGATAAATTGGGCATTATCTGTTTTAAAAGTAATCAGTAAGCATTGAACTAAAGACTACATGAGCAAGTATAACTTCTAACATAAATCATATTGCATAACCTTTTTGAATACTTGGCATTCATTGGCAACAGGTGCAGTTGATGTAAAAAATAAAAAGACACATTTATAAAGTAACCTTGCCCCAAACTGTTTATTTAAGCAATAATTCCTGCAATAGAAAACATCTGCATCTTGTTTTTTTTTTAAATGTGTTTAATAAAAATGCAGAAGGATACAGAGGAAGCAGGGTATACTGTACATTTTGAAACTCAGCTTCATAAAGGTCTGTGCTAGAACAGATATGTCATCAAGCAGGTGACAAATAATAAAGAAAAATAAAAAATACACATTTCCATTTTTTTCTGTGGATTGATTTGTAACAGAAAATAATCTTAGTTTAAAAGATAATGTTCGGCGTCCTCTACTAAATATTTAGAGACTGCTGCTGACCAATCAGGTTACAGTAAATGAAATCAAAATTTCTACTAGATGTAAAGTGTGTTTCTACTAGTTCAGCCTAAAGGCCTCTACACACCAGACACACTGCGAAAAGCAAATGTGTTGTACGACACACCGCACCACGAAAAAACAAAAAAAATGTATTTTTGATACGAGCCGTTCACACTGCCTGCAATGCGACAGGCGACACTGAAGTGATGCAGAAAAAATAGTATTGGTGTCTATTTTTGCAATTGTGTCGCGTGGGAGCTAGGGAACTGACCAATAGATATAAAAATACTTTCAACAAAATAGTCAGTGTTCAATACTCCAATGTCAGTGTGTCAATTATTGTTTAAATATCTTGTCAGCATTTACTGCACTGGAACATATAAATAGTAGTGGTTAGGGCTCTGGACTCTTGACCGGTGGGTCGTGGGTTCAATCCCAGGTGGGGACACTGCTGCTGTACCCTTGAGCAAGGTACTTTATCCAGATTGCTCCAGTAAAAACCCAACTATATAAATGGGTAATTGTATATAAAAATAATGTGATATCTTGTAACAATTGTAAGTCGCCCTGGATAAGGGCGTCAGCTAAGAAATAAATAATAATAATAATAATAAATAATAGAAGAACTTGTAGAGATTGAGATGTGCAGTATAGGAACATTGGGTTGAATAAAAGCCTGTTGTATTTTCTTATTAAATCTGATACTAGGGCTACCATTGCTGGTACCCTAGTGGCAACACCTGTGCTGCTATTAAATCTGCACGCCTGCGCGGCGTTTCAACACCAGTGCTCTGTGTCTGACACATTATTATTCAGTGACAACCCACACACGTAACACATCACCCTGTTACAGACTCCCTTATGATTTTTTTAAAATTATTTATCTTTTTGGTCTCAGTAAATCACAGGTCTAATAAGAGATTGGAGGCCCTGGAATGATAATTTTGCAGACTGAAGCATGTTCAAAGCTATATTTCAATATTAAAACAGGAAGCTTCACTATCACACTTTTGCTTTAGTGCCCTACAAAAAAAAGCTGGACTCTAATTATTTCATAGCAACTCACCCCTTGTAATACATCATTACTTCTACTTGCAGCCCAAGGTCAGTGTTCAACACAGGATAAGTGAAACATGTTGATGGATAGGTATTTTGTATGACTGCACAAGACATTGACAAATTGAAAAAGGTGAGAAAAATTAGGTAGGAGCTTTTTTTGCTGGAATCCTGTCAGGCCAACAGTGAAACGGTTTATAACGGTTGATAAAAAATGGTTTTAGCCTTCTGAGTCCAAATCATAACTTTAAGGTGTGAACTTCCAGTCCCACTATAAATTACAAAACTACTTTTCCTAGCAACTACATGTGATTTTACAGTGGGTGTCTCAATGGTGCCCTTTTCTCATTTGACTAATGTTCTTTTGCATTAAGGAAAAAATAACTCAATGTGCGTAATGTAATAAATGTTTTTGAAACATCTGCCATGCTCAAAATTGTATTATGGCAGATTGAATCCCAACTATAATACTGCACATGAGCAGTATAGGTTCAGTTAACATTGGACTGTGAATGGGCTAGTAAATGAGGAAACTATGATGCACTGTTTCAAAGCAAGGTACTGCATGATATGCCCTTTTCTGTTAGGAAAACAACTAAGAAACTGAAATACTTTTCAGTAACGTGTTGTCTTAGTGAGTACGGGTTGTCAATCTTGAGGATTGGGGTTTTGAGCTGCAGCAGTATTTCTATTTATGGTAAGTATTAGAACAGTCTTTGTTTTAGTACAGTACAGGGTTACCTCTCTGTGCTAAAGTAAATTTTCCTGAGCCAAAAACAGACTGTTTGAAAGGGGCGGTTTTGCATGACTGCTATAGTTCATCCCACATAGATGTACATGGATTGCTTTTAAATGGTTTACTCTTCTGTCTTTTTTGTCAAATGTTCATAGAAATTGATCTTGAACTCAGTCAATTAAGCTAATTACCGATGCAAATAAGCATGATAATATTCACAACTGTACAGTATATAATTTATACATGTGATTTTCTGCACTTTCCTTCATATATGTGTCAAATGTTTGGCTTTGAAACAAACACATTATAGTAAACTTGTTTTTTTATTTGCTGGTCGTGTTTTCAGTGAGTGTTGCTCCCCTTCAGTGGCTTCTTCCCTGTCATTAACCTCCAGCTGCTTCCCCTGCTGTGATAGGATGGCAGGGTGGTGACGCCCCCAGACCAGGAAGCTGACAGAGACACAGACAGGCAGGTACTTATGGGCTGATGCACTGGTGTGCGTTTTCATTTTAAATAAAATAATTCAACAAAAACAACGCTCAAAGCGCAAAATAAAAGGGTTAAACAAAACACATAAAACAAAACTATACCTAGGTCACTGAACCTATACCCAAGTACCGTGCTGGTGCTTCCAGCAGGCGTAGCAATTGTTTTTTCTTTTACTTTCGTTTTAATGCTCCCGTTTCTCTCTCACGTTCACTCCTCTGAACACCCACCACAAACACACAAACAGACATGTTTATATACACATGGCTATCTCCGAATTAACGACCAATTAGGAGATGGCCACATTGTGCAAGAGTTTAGTAGGATGGGGCTTTAACCCCATCCACTCTGCCAAATAATAACAAACAAAAACATGGTATTTTAAATAAACACAAAATACATTTAAATACAACACCAATCACATCACCCGTTTAAATAAACATAAACAATACACCACATTTATCAGCAGGGTTTGCCCTGCCCCTCACAGTAACATGCTTTGACCCAGAAGACCTTACTAAGGTGAAATGACCCAGGAAGCGCAAGTGTAACAGATATCCTGAGAATAGGACATAGAAACTGAGAATTTTCTTTAACCTAATGCAGTAACAGATATCATGTTTACATATACAGTAGACATATGTTTGTTATAATGTGTGTTGATTTCAATGCAGCACATTTGAGGCCTATGTAAATAATACAAAATGGGTAAGATTTAGTTAGCTACAATTATTTGAAGAAATGCAGTAACATGTAACAAATCACAATAACTTAATACAAACATTATCTGTATCAGGATAACACAGAGAAACACAAATACAGGAAGTGGATCATATATTTGATTCTACTAAAATTCTATTTATAAAATCTAATTAGGTACTAAGTGCATCTCCAATTATATTTACAAAAACAATTGGGCAATTATTAATATAACTTATTGTAATGTATTCAAATTCAGATGAACACGTTATAGATTAAAACCTCAAAGTTGAATGTGTTTCACTTTTAAAACTGCCTGCATACTGTGAATTCATTTATGAGGCAAGACAGCTGTGCAATTTTAACTAATAGATTCAGAAAATGTAATTGGCTTCTCATCAGTATACAGTAACATTAAATGGACTATTTGAATAAGTATTTCATCTTAATTATTTTGTTTGCCTAATTTTCTCATATTAATGTTTGGTCATAAGAGTGGATTTTTTTACACGCTCTTTGCTTTGGTGCCATGGGTTTAATTAGGCACTGCTGTATTATTACTTATTTCTTAGCAGACATGGGGTCTGTATGAGGTGCTTTTATGTTTTAGTACATTTATTTTAGATTATATTTAGTCAGGGCTAGATTCTAGCACCTGGGTACCTCATGTACAGGGTGACCAGATTTTCAAAGCTGAAAACCGGGACACATGGTTAAATAATTGATAAGACTAATTAAACCATTTAAATATATTTTAATGGTTATTTAAATAGCCATCCTCTTAGTAGTGTCTTTATATCGTTATATATGTACAGTGCCGTGAAAAAGTATTTGCCCCGTCTGATTTTCAGGATTTTTACATATGTTTGACACTGAATGCTATCAGAACTTCAACCAAAACCTAATATTAGATAAAAGGGACCCTGAGTGAACAAATAACACAAAAAATTGATACATATTTCATTTATTTATTAAAGAAAGTTATGCAACACCCAATGCCCCCGTGTGAAAAAGTAATCGCCCCTTAGACTCAATAACTGGTTACGCCACCTTTAGCAGCAATAACTGCAACCAAACGCTTCCTGTAGTTATTGATTAGTCTCTCACAGCGCCGTGGAGGAATTTTTGCCCACTCCTTCATGCAGAACTGCTTCAACTCAGTGACATTTGTGGGTTTTCGAGCATGAACTGCTCGTTTCAGGTCCTGCCACAACATCTCAATGGGGTTTAGGTCTGGACTTTGACTAGGCCATTCCAAAACTTTAAATTTCTTGTTCTTCAACCATTCTGATGTAGACTTGCTTGTGTGTTTCAGATCATTGTCTTGCTGCATGACCCAGCTGCGCTTCAGCTTCAGCTCGGACGGATGGCCTGACATTCTCCTGTAGAATTCTCTGATACAGAGCAGAATTCATGGTTCCTTCAATGATGGCAAGGCGTCCAGGTCCTGATGCAGCAAAGCATCCCCAAACCATAACACTACCACCACCATGCTTGACCGTTGGTATGAGGTTCTTACTGTGGAATGCAGTGCTTGGTTTTCGCCAGACATAACGGGGCCCATGTCGGCCAAAAAATTCCACTTTTGACTCATCTGTCCATAGAACATTGAGGATCATCCAGGTGCTTTTTGGTAAACTTGAGACGAGCATTCATATTCTTCTTAGTGAGCAATGGTTTCCGCCTTGCTACTCAGCCATGAATCCCATTTTTGCCCAGTGTCTTTCTGATGGTGGAGTCATGAACACTGACCTTAGCCGAGGCGAGAGAGGCCTGAAGATCCCTGGATGTTGTTCTAGGGTTCTTTGTGACTTCCTGGACGATTTTACGCCTTGCTCTTGGAGAGATTTTGGCAGGATGGCCACTCCTGGGAAGATTCACTACTGTCCCAAACTTTCTCCATTTGGACAATATGGCTCTGACTGTGGTTTGATCGAGCCCCAGAGCCTTAGAAATGGCTTTGTAACCCTTTCCAGAATGATAGGCATCAACAACTTTTTTCCGGTGGTCTTCAGGAATTTATTTTGTTTGTGGCATGATGTGCCTCTAGAACCTGTGTGCTGACTCTGAAGGTAAGGGCCAAAGTTAGTCAGATTTATATTGGGCAGGGCTGGCCCAAATCAGGCCTGGTTGTTAACCAAAGTATTCAAACAGCTGACCCTAATTATCCTTTTAATTGGGTTGCGTTAAGTAGGGGGGGCAATATCTTTTTCACACCTGAAGATGTTTGATTACCTTGCACACCAAACAAATGAAAGAAGCACCAAACTTTGGTGTCATTTTTTCTCTCAGACTCCCTCTATATACTACTACAACCCACAAAAAAATCTGACCAAATACAATGTGAAAAATGCAGAAAATCAGACAGAGCAAATACTTTTTCACGGCACTATATACCAGTTTTAAACTCGTTAAACCGTATTCTTTTTGTCTTTTTCCAACTTCTCCTTTTGCCACCAAGTCTAACCGCAAACCACCATAAGCCTCCCCCAGATCGACCCCGAACAAAGGAAACAATTTCCAGTTATTGTCAACCAGTACAGCCACTTAAAAAAAAACTAACACCTCTTAAACACCTGCAGCTGTGCTGGTTTACTCCTGCATTGTCTCTTGGGAGATGTAGTCTTTCCCTGCTAAATCAAAGTGCTTTCCAGTGCCCCGGTCTTGTATACCATAGTATGCTAGGACCCACATATTTGCCATTCGTGACCAGACCACGTCTATGGTTACAATATATATTATTTAGCAGACGCCTTTATCCAAGGCGACTTACAGAGACTAGGGTGTGTGATCTATGCATCAGCTGCAGAGTCACTTACGATTACATCTCACCCAAAAGACGGAGCACAAGGTTAAGTGACTTGCTCAGGGTCACACAATGAGTCACACAATGAGTGAGTGGTTGAGGTGGGATTTGAACCAGGGACCTTCTGGTTACAAGCCCGTTTCTTTAACCACTGGACCACACAGCCTCCCAGTTTATATGTATATAATTTGTGGCTAATTAGTTTAAGTAGCCATATTGTGATATATATATATATATATATATATATATATATATATATATATATATATATATATTGCTTATATTTAGTTCATTAATAATAATAATAATAATAATAATAATAATAATAATAATAATAATAATAATAATAATAATAAAAAATCATTAAAAATACATGAAATCATTAAAAATACATTCACATTTTGGCATTTTTCTTTCTTTTTTTACTCACTGTGTTAGGCTTGATTAATTGACGCTGTTGATGTGGTTTAACCTGGTGGATTCGGATGCTTCTCGCTGCTCTGCCTAGTGTCTGGGTTAAATCCCGCCAGAACTGAGCAGCTACAAAATTACCGTATGAATTGTAGATTCATATTGAATATAAACTAATTAAAAACACAGGGCACACTGAGGAATAAGCACGTACGTCTGTGTTAATCACTTTATACCTTGAGTGTGGGTATTTTCCAATTAAAATGAACTCTTTTGTGACATATTCAGTTTAACATCCAGTACTTTCAACACATCCCCAAAAACAATAAAAAAATGACTTTCACTGTTGCATAAATGCACACATTAGCATCTGTGCCATCATCTTGTTCCAACCCAATTGAGCTGCCGACCGTCAGGGAATTTGATTTGAAAAGCTTCACAAAAAAGTGAAGCTTTTTTATAGACTTAAATAATAATAATATATTTTTTTTATATAGCACCTTTCATAGTGGACCACCATCGCAAAGCGCTTTACAGAGGTAGGCTGTGAACTGTGTATTATATGCAGAGTCACTTACAATAGGACACTGATTTAACATATCATCCACAGGATGCACAAGGAGGTTAAGTGACTTGCTCAGGGTCACACAGTGAGTCAGTCAGTGGCAGAGGTGGGATTTGAACCGGTGACCATCAGTTGAATCAGTGACCGTCAGTGACAGCCATCCAACTTTCTAGTGATGCCACTAGAGTAAAAAAAGTCTATCTATCTTTGAAACAGCAGCCAGGATGAGTGAACAGTGACATTTAGGGTCACCAGGTTATTCAGATATTGATTAGAAGGCTTAAGTGGATATGTCCTCATATGTCCTTGATTTTTAGATCACATATTCTCATCAAGTTCATGTCTGAATTGCTATCTATTGCATCTCGTAAAATGCACAGTGTTAATTATTATGATTTGTTGGAGTAAGTTTTAGTCTGAAGTTACAAAACTTAAAGAATGACCTAGTAAAAACTTAATAAAATATGCAAACGTTTCGACGTCTTCAGCATGACTAAACTCAAAACGTTTGTTTTTTAATTAAGTTTTTACTAGCTCTTCAGATTTTTAACATGCATTATAAAGCCAATAGCCAGAAAAAAGAGGTAATTACTTCCAACATCTGTTGAAGAAGAACTTTTTGGTAACAAAGCAGATGATGGTCAAGGCAAAGGAGTTGGATTCATGTTTGAAAAAAGCAGTCTTAGCAAACTACAACAAAGGAAAAGGCTGCAGAGCATCACGGAAATATGGAATACCCAAACCCTCAATCAGCACAATAATGACGAAGTACCAAAAAACAAATTCAACTGAAACATTTGAAAGAAGTAGTCCAAAGAAAATTAAGGGCACAGCAGGTAGGAGAATCATCCGAGCAGCTAAAAAAAATCCAAGATTAACAGCCAAGGACTTAAAGAAAGATTTTGATGCATCAGGCATAGTAGTGCACAAAAGAACTGTACAGAGGCACCTGAACACAGAAGAGTTGTATGCATGTAGACCTCGCTGCAAACCACTTTAAACAAACCATACAATTCACCAAGAAATGTGAATAGGTATCTGAAGCATTCTTCAACAAAATCCTCTGGTCCAATGAGTCTAAAATAGAAATGTCCCCAAAAATGAACAGTATGTTTGGAGAAAAAAGGAAATCCTTCAATGAAGAAAACCTTGTACTTACAGTTAAACATGTAGGTGGTTTGATCATGATATGAGGGTGTTTTCGCAGTGAATGAATGCAGCCATGTATCAAAACCTTCCACAAAGTACAATGCTACCAACTGCTCGTAGGCTGATTGGCAGATGACAACGACCCAAAGCATATGGCTAAGTCAATTCTGCAATTCTTGAAGAAAACAAAGACAAATGTTTTGGCATGGCCTTCGTAATCACCAGATCTCAATCGAATAGAAATGTTTTGGACAGACCTGAAAGAAATCTCTAGTCAAGCATTGTGTAACCAATGTGTCTGAGCTGAAGGAAATATCCAATGGGTCCAGATTTCACCAACAAGATGTAAGATGCTTGTTAAAAATGATCATAGGCATCTGAAAACCATAATAAAAGCAAAAGTGGGTTAAACGAAATACTAGGGCATGGGTGCCAATACTTGTCATGAACGAATACCTTAAATAAAATAAGTTTGTTTGTTTTTTGATAAATATTATTTGTTAAATTACTAGAAATTGTTTATTTAGCTTTTTGTTTTATTATTAAAGTTACCAAATGCTTGTCCTTAATATTTTACCTTGAATTATGATACAATAAGTGCAGTATGTAGTATAATATATATATTGTATGTGAAGAGGTATTTAACTTTTGGAGCAAAAGTATTATATTATACTGTATTCAAAACTAAACTATAACTATAAATCCATGAAAAATACTTATGCTGTGAATGTTTTAACATTCCTTATTATCTTAATGTGTTAACGTTCTTTAACTGAGCATATATTAGACACTATATGAAAAGATCCATTGTTAAATAAATGTTCTAATGCAGAGGGGATTCTGCTTTCACAAGTGTTAGATTGTGGGTTTCTAATCTAATTTAAAACAGTATGATACTGAACAGAAATACACTCATTGGGCTCATTAGTATAATACAGTTCAATGAAAAAATCCCAGTTTTGCAAGAAATATGTAATAACCCTAGGGTAGCAACCCATTAAAGAATTCTGTACTACTGATGAGAAAAGAAACACAGGTATCGGTAATCTGACCTCTAAATGAGGTACTAATCTGCATGGTTAAATGAGGTCTTTTGTTCTCAAATCAGCATGATAGCAAGTTTTGTAAACAATACAAGTCATTTTTATTTCTTTATTTGTTTGTTGAGTTTTACTAACGGAATACTATTGACCGGTGCAAACCCAAGCGGTCTCTTTTATACAGAAATCCCATCTTGCTCAGGCTTGCTCAAAGACTGTCCCAAAGGTAAAATATTCTGGTGACTTCATTAAACATACCATTAATATCCATGAATGGAGATAACTACAATACATGTTGATTAAAGAGACACATACTCTCAATAAACAGTCACATAATGTATGTTATACAAATTTAGAAGATATTATTATTATTATTTATTTCTTAGCAGACACCCTTATCCAGGACGACTTACAATTGTTACAAGATATCACATTATTTCACATTATACAGATATAACATTATTTTTTACATACAATTACCCATTTACAGTTGGGTTATTACTGGAGCAATCTAGGTAAAGTACCTTGCTCAAGGGTACAGCAGCAGTGTCCCCCACCTGGGATTGAACCCATTACCCTCCGGTCAAGAGCCTTAACCACTACTCCACACTGCTGCCAAGATATAAATTATATGCATAGTTTCACGCATTTATTGAATGGTCAGAAATAAAGGGGATGGGGAACTCCTGTGTAAATATTAATAAATCATCAAAATACACATGTACACCCATCCCTCACCCTCTTCTTTAATTGCTGGCCACTTCCTTACTGTGATATTCAATGAAAACAGGGACTGAGGAGGACAAGGAGAGCCTTGAGGAGCAAGGTAGATCATTTAGGTTGTTTTTCAAGAAAATGTTAAAAATAAGAATTTCATTAGAGATTAACACCAGTTGAGTCTTATCCTCAAAGGACAAGACTGTCATGAACAAAACAGTAACATTTACTTCAGTAGGAATACATAAAAGACTTTCTGTGACTGGATTTCCTGAAATTGGAAAGTCAAAGTCAATGATATCCAAACCTGTATCTTTTCAAAAGCATTTTTTCTTGTTTGCAAAGAATTTGAAAGGAATTACTGTCAATTTAATTGAGGTTTTATGGTATATACATATTTCTACTTTTAGGATAATGTTCAATGGAGGGATTAAAAACGTTCAGAATTGTTTAGTTTTATAAGCTATTTAAGAATAGTTATTGAAACTCTTGCCATTGAAATGAAAATTGTTTTAATATTTAAGGGGGATTTTAATCCTTTTCAGAGCTTATGTGTGTTGTTAAAATGATCTAGCATATAATTATATTTGTATTGTTATTTTAATTTAAAACCAATTTGCCTAGACAATTTTAGATGAAGATTTATATTCCACTCTACCACATGCACAAAATCAGATACCAAGTTTAGAATAAGAAGCTGCTGCAGTACAGAGAAGAAAGTTATAATTACAGAAGGAAGAACATGTAGATGGAAATATTCAAAAATAATCCACTTTGAACCAGTTCAGTCATAGTGCTATGATTACACTCAGTAAATATGTATTACTGCTGTTTGTGGTGGTAATCAGGCTTAAGTAAGTGGAGCTGAATGCTGGTGTTTCTTTTCAGCAATCATTATAAGCTGCTTAATTTTCAGCGCTGTATTATTTCATAAACCATTCAGGTGGAAGCTTTTGTAAAGTTACCTTTTGCTGAATTATAGCCTTTAACTTCATAATGTGCAGCACTGCTTAATTTCTGTTAAGAGAGAGAGAAAAAGAGAGAAAATACCAACAACTAAAATCAAAAAGAGCCTAGTACCTGAAGAGGTCTGAGAGGTGGGGATGCCTCATGTTAAGTTTTGATTGAACCCAACATCTCCACCCTTCACCACAGTGACAGGATGGTTTATAGGTTTTAATTTACCAGTACACTTTTACGTAAATCATTTCGTAAAATAATTCATTCATTTCCTTGATATGCGGATCTCAATGAGCCCAAATATGTATTTCATCAACAAAAGTGAAGATATTGTTTTTTAATGGATTTCCTGATTCTGGCACCAACCCCTGAACAGTTTAGATAATATAACCATTTATTGTAATCTGGGCAATTGATAGATCATGTAAAACATGTAAGTTGTTGTGGCAATGTGCCCCGCCCCTGTGTGCATTTGTGTGTTATATGTTGTATGTTGTGTGTGTTAATGTTGGTGCATTGTAGTTGGTACACAGGATATAAATGGGTGTGTGCAGCACGAGTTATTTAAAATGTATAATTGTATTTAGGCACGAGGTTGCACATAATTAATTCACGTGCTGGGATTTAAGTGAATAATTAATTAGTAATTGAATCCCGGCACAACAGTATATATAGATGGACATTTCACTCACTCGGGGTTGTGTGTTCGGTGAGTGGAGAACGGGAGTGAGGAAGGAGTAAAGAAAAGAAAAGGAAAGAAAAGAAAAGAAAAATTTATGTCACTCACCGTGTTTGTTTGTCTGCTCGTGCACTCGTCTGTTTACTGTTTTATCGTTTTGTTCGTCTATTTATTTTGGCCGCAAGTGCCGTTTTTATTTTACAAAGTGTTTTTGTGTTTGTTAAAACCTTTTATTTTCCCGTAATTAATAAACCGCGCAGCAGCGCTTTCATTCACCATTTCATCTCATCTGTCCTGTGTGTTATTCATTTCCTGGATCTGACGGCACCACTCAGCCAGCCGTGTGACAGTTGCGTGTATTTTATTTTTTCTTTGTTTTGTTTTTATTGGTTTTGTTTTGTTCTTTGAATATGATGTAAAAGAAAAAAATTCATAAGGCGCCTATAAGTGCTACTTATGTTTGCATGAAAGACAAAAAACGAACTCAGTTCTTGTGCATTATATTTTGCTATTAAACTTAAGCATCGGCAGTTGGTTAAGCCAACCTCATGGATTGACGTGTCCATATGAAGAAACACTTCTTTCAGCATCTGCAGAATTGGTGTCAACTGACTAAAATCTTTTAGCATTTCTTGCTAAATTGGGAAATAGTTCTGCTACCATTTTCTTTCGCATATAGTTCATATTCCTCCATTTGTGATTTACAGTCAGCATCAAACCCTGGAATAGAATCTAACGGGAGGGTTTCTTTATCCAGACTACAAACTTGTTGTGGGTCAAACTTACTGCCTTCAGAAACTTGTGAGCTGGTTTTATTCTGCATTGTTCAGGGTTGTAGTAACTCACCAATCTTTCAGAAACTTCATGGAAACATTGAACACCCTGTTTGTTTATTCTCTCATCTGTGCAGCTCTTGTGCCAGCACACGGTATGTATTTATTAATGCTGCAACTTTATTATACGTTTGATGAACGCTAACGTTATGGCTTTCAAACCACTATATCAGATCCACTAGCCCCTTACCATGTGTTGCAACCAGTTGAGATTTTAAACTGTGTACACCCTTCTTCAAATTCTGGAGCTCCTTTAACACTGCAGTATTTGCTGAAATTTCTACTTCCTTTTCCACAAAAACTGAGTAATGTATTTGGAATGATATTCAACAGAAGAATACCAACTGCCCCATCGTGTTTTACGTGGCTCAATAGGCAGCTGATTGCATCTTTCAGGTGATCTTTAAAATGTAGTTTTCTGTTTGGACAATGTTTAAAACCCTTTGTTATGGTTGCGATCAGCTTGTCTGTGTCTGGGAAATTATTTACCCAGCTATTACTCGCAAGGGATAATATATGGGCATTATAAGTCAAATGCACTGAATTTGGCAACAAACCTCAAAGAATGACATTGTATGCCTTGATCATGAAACTGGCGTTATCAGATAAAATCCAGTGACACTATTAAAATCTACCTCAAATGCATTTAAACATTTTAGAATGCTCTGTGCAACTGATGAGTGTGCAGATAAACACAGTGTGCAGATAAACTGTATCTGCTAAAATAACTAAGTTCTTCTTCAGATGTACCTTCACTGGCTAGCCCTTGTAAAACAAACAAAATGTGCAAAACATACTGATCTTTAGCATCTGCGGATTCATCAGTAACTATAGGAGGCTGTGTTGTCCAGTGGTTAAAGAAAAGGGCTTGTAACCAGGAGGTCCCTCATTCAAATCCCACCTCAGCCACTGACTCACTGTGTGACCCTGAGCAAGTCACTTAACCTTCTTGTGCTCCATCTTTTGGGTGAGACGTAATTGTAAGCGACTCTGCAGCTGATGCATAGTTCACACACCTTAGTCTCTGTAAGTCGCCTTGGATAAAGGTGTCTGCTAAATAAACAAATAATAATAATAATAATAATAATAGATAAACTATCATAATTTTTAGATGTTCTGCTAGATCAGCAACTTTGGGTAAATACTCCCATCTCAGGCGATGTGCTGAAGGAATTGCCCCCTCATTTACTAGGTTTTTTAAGGATTTTACTTGGTGTTATCTAGTTTTTTTCCAGGGGGGGTATTAGCACAGGCAAATGCTTCTGTCAGATCGAAAATTAAATGACAAAATTATTTTGGTGTTCTTGATTTTCTGTCCCCTCCATTTTTTAAATGAAAGACGATGTCGCACTGCTGTCAGTCAGCCTTTTGTTTTCTGTGTTTTTGAGATATTAAATGTTGGTCTATTGTTCCCTTTCTAGTGTTATCCAAAGATAAATTGCATACCCATCAGTGTGCAGCACCTCAGGGGGATACTGCTGCAATAATAAAAGTTTGTCACACACGGCGAGCACTAGCCTCACTAAAAGAGACGTCCCGCTCCAGGAACCTACCCTACAAAACAAACTGTTGTTGGGATCAAATCCCCTAAACGAGCCTAGCCAAGTCCTGGTATCCTTCCAGCGACTCTGGCCTCTTCCTGATGGCCTCAGCTGGGCAATGCCTTCACGAGCACCGTCTTGGAGTGGAAGTGCAGTAGTTCTCTCCTCTGGAGCAGACGTTCTCCTTCTCGGTGTACACAAACACAGAGGCTTTCTCTCAGCGCCCATCTGTGTGGTCATGGCATTGCAGTAGGCTCAAATGCCGGCGCAGCTGCATTCTTAAACGGGCGTAGGCTCCCCGGGCACACCCCACCAGCCAATCAGGACCTCCCGAACAGCTCAGTTCCGGGCAAGCCTTCCCGTTTACTAAGCAGCAGCACAGCGGTGCCAGTGACAGGGTCCTCCCTGTCACAGCATCAACTTCTAGAATGGACATAATTGTCCCTGGTGTTTTATTTGCCAGGATTTAATTGGTTGATTGGTTAATTTTTCTTTAGATCAATTTAGCTGGAGTGGCTACACAGACATCTTGAATTTTAGGGCTGAATTGCAGGTTAGTTATGTCGTTCACAGGGCCCTACTCATCAGAGACCAACTGGTCAGTGCAGATTGGCTACTATTTACAGTTTACATACAGTTTTGCATTATCTTGCATTTCTGTTCCATTATATAGGACTTTTTAAATACAAGTCTATTTTGGGATTTTGTATTTGATATAAACCTAAAACAAAGGCACTGCTGGAGTCTAGAGATTCGAGCCGTTCCACACTAAGAAATATACAGTACATTTACACATAAAAAATGTGCCATTTTGACCCTCAGAATGCAATAAAATCTCAGCTGCTACAAAATTTAACTTATTTTTAATTGGTACTTAATGCAGCACTGGAATAAACCACTGCAGATGAGAGAACAGCTTTAAAGCATTACTGCCTTTGAAGGTGCCAGTTTATTGTGATCATTTTTCATATTATATGTTACGACAAGCTCAAAAAAATTTAAATGAGATAAGCATAAGTAACTTTTAATTACTGTGGGAAGCAGCAAAGAACCATGCATCTGAAAATAGTTCAAAACAAGCTATAGACACAGCTGTCAACTTGAAAACAGAACAGTAGGGGAGTCCTTTGATGACTTCATACCTGGCCCCAGGGAGACACGAGCTCTGGTCTTCTTCAACCATGCACAAAAAGATTGCAGAAGAAAGAAGATTACCGTGTTCTGGCCAATTTACAAAGAGTGTGCGAGACAGAGATATAAGTGCTTGTGTAAAGGACCTAAACCTCTTACATTTCCATTTGCTCCTGCAATGCAGAATGAGAGAGGAAATAAACTGCTAGTCCCAGGGGTGTTTTCTTACTCTAAAAGTTTTCTTTTTTTTTAAATAAACAATATGGGTGAGAATTTTTATTAATACGATTTGAACGTCAGGGAGTAGTAAGGGTATAAGTATTAAAGCCTAAGAGAGAGGCAATGTGGGAGGCAATCTCAGGAGAAGCTAAGTAAAATTAAAATATCAGGTAATACTGTGTTTTGCCTGGTATATGAATAGTTGTTGCTGATCATACATCCAACTGTGCATAAAAAGGCTGTAATTCCATCAAGGGTTTCTGATACATTCACAAACATAAACCACAGGAGCGCTAGCTCTAGGGATTTAGGAATGTCATTAAAACCTGAGATGAAATTAACACCTTATGGGCCTCATTTACGAAAGGGCACTAAATGTAGCTGCAACGTGCACCATAAATCAAAATATACTGTCCCATTTACTAATGGAACGCATTAATGTACACTATTTGGCAAATTTACATACCATAGCATGCACACCACATGTATTGTGAGTGATAATTTAATGTGCACGATAATGACTTACCCGTGACCACCGTGATATAAAAAGCCCCAGCAGTCCAGGCATATCTTTTGGTCAGTGGCTTTTTGTGAAAGGTGGAGGTGGCTTACATTAACCGAAAATGAGCAATGAACAGACGCAGCCCTCCACGGTGGACAAGCAAAGACAACGCAAACTAAAACTGCACACAGAGGAAATTTTACTGGAGGAGGTTGCTTTAAATTATAATACCTTGTTTAATCCAGTGTTTTATTTCACCACTCTATTATGTGTACAAAGTAATGAACTATAAAATAAAATCTAAGAAATGATAACATTAATTCACCTTTATTCACTCTTAATATAACCTGTTTTTACAGGTAATTTTCACTGCTTTATATGAAAACTTGAATGCAGGTAATGCCTCCATGATGCCAGGTAGATTTCAGCCCAGAGAAATAGGTTTAAGTAGTGCGCCTATTAGTGGTTGAAGCCTAGTTTCCAAACTAACCAATTATCGCTCACTTTAAGGTGCACACTGCGATTATCGCCCTTTAGTAAATACAGTGTGAATAAAGCTCATCTCATTATTCAGAGCGGGGTGCCTCATTTAAATACATAATCATGGATTACCATATAAATTACATATTCATTCTGATTACCATAGTGTGGCACAATAAAATCAGCATGCGCGTTAATATGCCCACTATTTCGCACGATAATGAATAAAATTGCAGTAGTAAATACAGAATTCATGAACGTGCACACTAATTGCAATTATGGTGCACCATAATGTTTACTGCCCTTTCGTAAATGAGGCCCAAGGAGTGACACCATTTTTGGCTGCTCAGTGTTGACAAACAATACTGCAGCCAACAATGCATCTGAAATGTTGTACTATAGTGTGCTCTGTAAATAAATAAAACCTGAGTGCCAAGGCCAGCGTTTGCAACCGTCTCTCTCTCTCACTCACTGTCACATGGATGGCTTGGTGGTGACATCAGACTTAATTAAACAAAACAAAACATTGAATACTAAATAAACGGCACAATGGCCAAAACAGACACTGAACAAACAAGTATTATCATGCTGGTTTAAAGCCAGCACGAGTAGCAATTGTTTCATTTTTATAGATCTTACTGTCTCTCTCACGTTCTCCACTCTGAACAATCAAACTAGACAGTTTCTGCCTCTTTTATGCAGCTGTGCATGGACTCAATTGCTTGATAATCATTCAGTTGGGACCAGGCACATACTCTGACAGGGAAGGCAATTAACCCTTCCCTGACAATCTTAAACATCCATGCACACCATTACATACATACATTTTAAATAATAATACACCACTGTGAGAGGGGAGGGATCTGAACTGGCAGAATCCTGAGAAATCGGAAGGGAAGCTGGCAGCTTTAGAGCAGCAACTCGAAGAGACGGAGTGGCAATTCCAGCACGAGGCTTACAGACCCGGTGGTGCAAGCAAGCCACACACCAATTATTTACTGTACAACTATTTTTAGATAGTGAGTTTAGCAGGACTGAGCCATCCCACAGTGTTTACGAGAGTGTATAGAGCAGTGCCTGTTCCTCGGGGCTCCCACCACTAGAGAGAGCAACAAGCCGCAGTTAAAACCAGCACACTTTATTATGTAGTTTTTCCTTAAAGTATTTTGTTTTCCTTTTTCCTTTCTCCTTTTCACGTATTTTACTTTTGGATTGCACACCTGTGTGTGTTGTATGAAGACGGGCACAATACCATTGTTGGTAGAGTGCCCCGAACTATAACAGAAACACCTGCCAACTGAGCTCCACCTAATAAATCTGAAGCCTGTGCCAGCATTTCATATTTGAGCATTGTGTCTGCCTTGTGTTTTCCCACACCCTTCCACAACCACAAATACAAAATAATACCACTTTACCGTGGCAAAATACTATATGAGATTTGCACAGGGAGTAGTTGTAGATATACTGTACTTACATATTTTATCTTTGCGCTTAAGATGAAGTATATTATTATCTGCTATTTCCTTCCCTTTTATGGAACCGTTAATAAGCTTGGTACTCAATATTACACTAAAAAAAGTTGGTTTTGGACAGTATATGCAGTGTATTGCAGATATAAACCCTCTTCTCTCATACAATTGTAACAGTGGTGGTGATATAAATAATATATATATATATATATATATGTATGTTGCAGGGCAGGGCCCTGCTTGTAAATAGTGTTGGTTTGTGTATTGGTGGTGGTGGTTGGCAGGGTTTGGGTTAATTCCTACCCCTGCCAAATACATGTGAGAATTTGGCTGGAGCCTTAACTGAATGATTAATGGTTAATTAGGCTCCAGTCACATGGTATTAAGGAGGGGAAAATCCTTTGTTTGGGAGGTTGGTGTTTGGGTGACTGTACCCTGTGGGTTAAAATTATGCATTATTCAGTGGAAGTCAGTGAAGGCGAATACCCAGCCTGACAGCACTGTTAGTATTTATTATTGTTTTGTAGTGATGGGAAAAGTGAATTCTCCTGAACCACTGAACCCTCTGAATCATTTGGTTCACAAAAAGATTCACTGAGCCGAAGCACATGAAGCGTTTCATGCTCTTCAATGCCATCTCTTGATAGATCTGCACAACTCAATACATTGAGAGTAAAGACAGCCCCCTATCTCCAGAGAGAAGGCCACTTTACTAAATGCCAATTGCACTAATGCTCAGAGAAGGCAATGTTATATATAGTGACATTTCATACACATTTGACATACAATATCAAGCAAATTCATTTTTAATTTTCTCAGTTAATTGGGCATCTATAATGTCTCGGTTAATTGGTTTTTTTTTTCGAAATTGCCTGGAATATTTATTTTACATATAAACCACACATGCAATTAACCAATAAAACCTTCTTAAATAATCATATTAGAAATATGAGTGTGTTGTCCAATCGAAAACAAGATCTTGTTGCTTGAAATAAGAGACAGTGTAATTTGATGAGACTTCAGCAACCATGTGTGTAAGTTGTATTCTTTGGTTGCGCAAGTAGTATAGCTCTAATTATAAAGTAGAGAGGTGGAAAATAGTGGGTTCAAATCCCTGCCGTTTCCATTTTTAAAGAAATTGTGTACTCTATCCCTTTATACACTTATAATAGATCGGAGGATTTTTACCAATAATGTTCATAAAGAGCTCTGTTTGTACATACTTAATTATTTTTGTTTGTTGTTGATTTGAAAAAATATGTAAATGTTTATGAAATATAAAACAAAAAGCAGCATCTTGATTAAAAAAATGTTCCTTTCAGCTTGACTGAAACACCACACTGAGAGCACTGTTGACAAAAACAATACTTATTGGGTAAAAAAAAATAGTTTCCTTCCTATCAGCTAAACACCGTTCATGGGTCACATGACCTAGTGGTTCAAATGAACCGCATGAACCTTTGCTTTGTGACACTGTTTGCTTCAATTGGTTCATGTGGGGTCAAATCAGCTGAGGCTTCAGTCCCTTCACTATTGTTTTGTTTAAATCTTTTATTTTGGCCTTTGTGCCAGTTACTTTGTTCCTGTGTTGTTTGACCTTTTTATTTTGCTGTGAGCAGTGTTTTGATTTACTTTTGTGTAATAAATGCACACCCCACTGCTTAAACCTGCAGTTACTGTCTCTGAGTCTCAATAACCATTAGCCACCCTGTCACTATGTATGTGTATATATATATATATATATATTGTGAGACAGCAGGGAGGGGGTTAATTCCTCCCTAGAGGGAAACTTGTGCGTAAGGCACATTTTGGGTTTTTGTTTTGTTAATTGTTTAATTTGTGTTAATTGTTTTGTTTAATTGTTTTATTGTTTTATTGTTTATCATTACCGGCACCTGGCTACTATTGAAAATTGGAGCCAGGTGCCCGGTTTAAAAGGAGAGCAGTCAGTCTGCTCTGGGCGGCTGCTGATGTGTGTAGAAGCCCGACTGTGCTGGTGTGTGGGTACAGCCGTAAACAGAAAAAGGAAAAGGTAGTGTAAGCCTTTTGGTGTGTGTTGTTTTGTTTATTTTGATACAGGTAAACAGCTTAGCTGTCCTGTTATTTAATTTAGGTTCCTGTTTTGTTTTAGTTATTGCTCAAAGAAGAGCTAGGTGTTTGTTTTGTTTATTTTGTTTTTGTGTTTCATTAAAAATAGCGCAACCGCTTTCAAAAAATCCATTTGCGTGCTGGGTCAGTGTTTTAAAGGGGCAACGAACCGCGGAGAAGGGCGGATCTTTTACATATGGTGGCAGCGAGTGTGGGCCCTGGAGACCCAAAATGGATTTTAAAGAGTTAATAGAGAGGCTTAATAAGAATACCGCTGCTCAGGAGGAGCAGACAAAGAAGATGGAGAGGCAGACACAAGAGCTGGGGTTGGCCCGTGGATAATACCGAGCGGGAGCCAACCGAACTGGAGCTGCTGCTACAAAAGTGGGAGCTGCCGTCCCGAGAGCCAGAGGGGGTGGAGCTGCCGTCCCGAGAGCCAGAGGGGATGGAGCTACCGTCCCGAGAGCCAGAGGGGATGGAGCTGCCATCCCGAGAGCCAGAGGGGGTGGAGCTGCTGTTACCAGAGCCCAGAGGGGAGGAGCCGCCTCTTCCAAAACCATCATCCGTGCAAGTGAGTCCGGCGTTGCCGAGGGAGGTCCCCAGTCCCGTCATCGTGGACACCTGGCCGGAATGCCCAGACCTCCCTGCGCTGGACCTTGCTCCCAGGTCGCAGTACAGCCAGGCACAGTCGCTTGCCTGGTCCCTTACTCCACTCCCCCTGGAATCCCAGACGTCGCTGCGCAAGAGGCAGACGTCGCTACGCAGGGGCAGAGGTCACTAGCGTTCCCCTGCTGATTGCTCCGCTCCCCTTGCCTAGTGCTACGCTCCACCTGGGATTCCAGAGGTCGCTGCGCAGGTCCACAGGCGCACGCCTCTGCCTGTCAGTCCTGGCTCCCGGTCACCGGTCTGCGCTGTGGTCGCCCTGGACAAGCCGCCTGGGTCCCTCCTCGCCCGGTCCTGGGTCCCTCCCTGGAAGCGCCGGAGGACCAACCCACCTCAAGCCCGCCCGTGGAAGAGGGCGAAAATTGACATTTGTGGACTTGAGGGTGGGTGGTCTTTAAGGGTGGAGGGAGGTGGCGTTGTATGGCCGATGTCTTGAAAAGACATGGGGGGATGTGTGAGACAGCAGGGAGGGGTTAATTCCTCCCTAGAGGGAAACTTGTGCGTAAGGCACATTTTGGGTTTTGTTTTGTTAATTGTTTAATTTGTGTTAATTGTTTTGTTTAATTGTTTTATTGTTTTATTGTTTATCATTACCGGCACCTGGCTACTATTGAAAATTGGAGCCAGGTGCCCGGTTTAAAAGGAGAGCAGTCAGTCTGCTCTGGGGCTGCTGATGTGTGTAGAAGCCCGACTGTGCTGGTGTGTGGGTACAGCCGTAAACAGAAAAAGGAAAAGGTAGTGTAAGCCTTTTGGTGTGTGTTGTTTTGTTTATTTTGATACAGGTAAACAGCTTAGCTGTCCTGTTATTTAATTTAGGTTCCTGTTTTGTTTTAGTTATTGCTCAAAGAAGAGCTAGGTGTTTGTTTTGTTTATTTTGTTTTTGTGTTTCATTAAAAATAAGCGCAACCGCTTTCAAAAAATCCATTTGCGTGCTGGGTCAGTGTTTTAAAGGGGCAACGAACCGCGGAGAAGGGCGGATCTTTTACAATATATATATATATATATATATATATATAAGAACATAAGAAAGTTTACAAACGAGAGAAGGCCATTCAGCCCATCTTGCTCGTTTGGTTGTTCGTAGCTTATTGATCCCAGAATCTCATCAAGCAGCTTCTTGAAGGATCCCAGGGTGTCAGCTTCAACAACATACCGTATATAATCTCATGGGCTAATTTAGTAAGCACCATTTTGGTACTTCAGACTTCAGTGCCAAGCATTGTATTCTGGCTTGCATAAATGGACTTTTGGGGAAAGACTGCATACTTATATATATAAAAAAATCTATATATAAAAAGCTAGAAATAATCCTGTATTTCCTTAAATGTTCTAGTGAAGTTTGCACAGATAATTATTTTATTATCTAAATCACACTGATTGTTTCTTAACAGGTATTTTTAAAGACTTCTTTATGATAGTGATATGCTAATACATGTTTAAAGAATACAGCACAGTTTAAACAATTTTTCTGAGATCCACATCTTATTAGACATTATTTAGGTGAATATATTAGTTTCAAATACTTTTTGACCATTGAAGTAAAAGACTGCAGAGCCTTAAGCTATCTAGCTGACATATATCTAAATAAAGCAACAAAATGAACTGTTAAAACGCTTTATTCTAGTCAAGTTTATTTCAGCCAGGCACCAGTGACATTTACAATAGTCTCCTGGGGAGCTGTAGGCACTTGTAATGTACTGTACATTAAAATAAAAAGACACACAGGTTGCTAGAGCAGATGGATTGCAATCAATTACATGACTCTTATATCAAGCTGGGAGGGGTTTAAATCTTTACCAGCCCATCAGTGGAGGGCCCTGGGGTTGTCTTACAGACAGTTAATTTCCATGTGTGCAGACATCTCTGGTCAGCTAGAAAGAGGACATTTTAAAGAACAGTTTTTTTTTTTTGTTTTGTTTTTGTTTTTTTATAAATCAACACATAGGACTAGCCTGGATGCTTCAGGTGATTAAGTATCTCCTGCAGACAGAACAGTTACTTCAGGAGTGGAATCCAAAATGTATCAATGTCTCACTTTTGAAATTTAAATGGATTGTAGTAGATTTAATGCAACAAAGCTGTACAGGGTATTTATTTCTTTTAAAAAAATGATTTGAATACATTTTGTGTTACATTTTAAACTGATGACGGTGATGATAATATACAGTATTGACCAGATGTGGATTCATAATCTCTTTTAGTATCAGGCTAAACAGTATTTTATGGAAATTCATTCAGCTTGTAAGCACAGAATCGTTTTTTGGTGGGTTTTTTTGGGTCCAAATCACTAATATATGATAAAGTTTTGAATGTACTATTAATAATGGAAGTGACTGTGATAATGGGATTTCAGTGCCTATTTATTTCACAGCTTTTCTTGCACCAAGCACTACTGGAAAGGTTGTTCATGTTTGACATAAATACAGTAGTCGCCTTTTGCCCCATGATCTGCTACCTACAGAAAATCAGAAAGCTGAAATTCAGACAAGAAACAAACCTGTTGGCCAGAGTGCGAAGAGGTAGATTTTTGCTTTGAAACTCTTCCAATAGTTAAGAACCCCAATCATATACATTCTTTAAAATCTTGTATAAGGGAATATCACAAAATTCTCTATTTAAGTCATTCAGTTATCTGCTAACTATTAAACGACACGGAAGTCATGTGTCCATGTGCATTTTAATATGCCACCTGCTTAGCTTCTTTAGCTAAATCAGCCCTGTTGACAATAGTTGACTAACCAGCACAATGTTCATTTTAGTGGACTTTGAGTGTTTGTTTCAAGGTTATTTTAAATTGAGATTCATTTTCTATTATACTAATCATGGTAAGTAAACCAATTTACTTAATCTTGGGGATTGGTAGGAACTGCCGACTCCTACTACTATACATAATTATAAATGGCTATAATCAATAACTTGGCCCAATGATTAATAGTTTATAATTTTTCAGAACTCATTTTTTTAAATCGGTGTCTTTGGAACTGAAGGAAGGGGCTTAAAGCTAATGTAATCATAAACTATTTTTTGTGCCAGAAATGCAATCAGCTTTACGAACT
>JAGXEW010000852.1:0-45889 GCA_030684275.1 Acipenser oxyrinchus oxyrinchus
CGAGCAGGTGCCCGAAAACAACACTCATTGTCAGCTCGGTGCTGAGAAGAAAACACTCCCACTCCTCCTGGTGGATACCGAGACCAATCCCTTCAAAACATGTTTCACTCTAGAAATGATCCTTTCAAATATAGTCTTAACTTTTATTGGCAGACCGTCGCTGCCAACTGTGGAGTTGAGAGATACAATTCTGGGCGTAGAAGGTGGTGACGGAGGACCAGGCAGTAGAGTAAGCTGAGTGTGTGGATGGGGCTAGAGCACTCTCCATAGAACAGCGGGCCGACTGGAGGAGACCAGAGAGAGTGGAGTTTAGTTGAATATTAGCTGGCTGAACGAAGGCACCTGCTGCGGGTTGGGATCTGCTCCTGGAATTAGGCTGTGGAACTTCAGGACCTGCCGGCGAGATAAAGCTTAGAGGTGTTAAGGGACCCGGGGATGTGGCGGGCCTGAATAATGACGTTATTGGACACGGAGATCCAGACCAGGTGACGAAGAAGCTGCATGATTAAGGGGGGGGGGATGAGTGCCCTTTGTTTTGTTTTTTTTCCCGCGGATTTGAGAGAGATCGGAACGCTTGAGGCCTAGCTGGGAAGCTGGAAGTTGATGGAGTTGAGAATTCTGCACAGCGGAGAAATCCAAAGAAGGCGGTCAGGCACAGGGTTTCCATGGCGATGTCGTCGAATGGGTTGAAGCATCCTTGCCGGAGAAGGTCTGTTGAGATTGGTTGTCTTGATGGAGAGGAGGGGGCAGGCTTTTCTCCATGCCTCTGAGCATTCTCTCTAGAGATCCGACATCTCTAGAATGGACGAGAGGAGATAGATTGAAGGCAAAATTGATACTGAATGCACGCTAGGAAGCATCTAAATAGAGGAGGGGCTAAACGTAGAGACAGCCTGAGGTGAGTGATGAAGATGAGGAGGTGCTGTAGGTTGAAAGAAGTATGAGCGATCTGTTTTGCTCGCAAATGTGAGTAAATGAAAACCAGGCAGTCGAGTAGGAAGAACGGGTAGATGGGGCGAGAGCGTACTCCATGAATCCACGTGCTGATTGAAGGAGGCGGAGAGAGAGTTATTCAGTTGAATATTGTTTTGCTGAAGGATGGTACGAGACTAGGGTTCGGGTCTGCTCCTGGGACCAGGTTGCGGAACTTCAGGATCTTGATGTAACTGTCTGTTTTTGAAGTCTTGATGAATAGGAGGAAGTTATTTCCGTATACCTGAGTGAGGTCCAAGTGCCGCAGACTGATGGCTGGGGAACTGGAGATTCCGATGAGGTTGGTTGTCTTGATGGAGGGGTAGGGGACGGAGGAGGAACTGATGCTGGATACCTGAGAGATAATTCCTGATGGAGGAAGGGCCAGGTTAAGGGATAGCCTGAGGTCTGTCATAAAGGCAAGGAGGTGCTGAAGGTTATAGGTGGTGAGAGAGATACGAATCTGGGCACAGAATGTGGAAAGGAAGACCAGGCAGTAGAATAAGAAGAGCGAGTGGAAAGGGCGAAGGCATGCTCCGTGAAGCTGCGGGCCGACTGGAGGAGGCCGGAGAGTGTGGAGTTTAGGGAACACCAGCTGATTGAAAGGAGAAACTTGCCGCGGGTTGGGGTCTCCTTCTGGGACCAGGCTGTGAAACTTGTGGACCATCACACAACCTCCACCATGTTTAACACTCGGCATGTTTTTTTCCCGTTTTTTTTACTGCAAGGTGTAGTACTCTGTAGTAAAATTACTACAGCTGGCCAAAGTCCAGTATCTGGGTGCACGGAATGGTTCACAAGACCTCATGGTTGATTTGGCTTAACACTCCAAGTCTATCCATTGTATTCCCCTTGATGTCCTGGTAACTGTTACTTTTTTTTAAAACCGGTAAATCAACTGATGCTGTCATGGTAAGCTCACAGGGTGCACTCTGTTCCTTCAGGAGTCCTGCAGAGGAAGTGCTTCACAAGAGCAGTTAGACATAATACTTCCATGGTCAGGTGATTGAATAGACAGAGCAGCCTTTTCTGAGGGTAGAGATTAAAGAGTGAAGGATGTCTGTTGATATAGGGAGCCAGGAGGGAGCAGCGGGGGGAGGGCTCTTGAGGATCTCTCCGAGTGTCAAGCAAACTGATGGGATGGAGATGAGGCGGCAGAAATACTGAATTCCAGAGATGTAGGCTTTAACGGTAGTGGCTAAGTGAAGAGACTCCCTTGCATGGGCGATGGAGGCTACAATCCGTTGTTCATGAAATCGGAATGGGATGTATTTTGTTTTGAGTGCAGAAAGTTGTAAATGTTTTCCATCCAGTGGTAAATGAAGATTTGGTCGCTGGGGCTAAGGGTGTTGCCATGTAGTGATGAGCAGATTGCAGAAGGTTGGAGAGTGTTGTATTTAGTTGAACGGCAGATGTTGGTGTTGCAGAGTTTGATGATGGCTGAGGTGGCTGCTGGACCTGAACAAATATATGAAATCGACTGCTGAGTTGTTTCTGGAAACGAAGGCAGAAAGATGAGATGCCGACCATCCTGTGTTAGTTAATACGGGATCGATCGGCGGTTTGATACCATCATGTCTGCTAAGAAATAAATAATGTCTGTTTGGAATGGAAAAGGTGAACTTGTAATCAGAGGTTTGGGTTTCACAACTCCAGTCATTCTGCTAATAGTGGAAATCCTTAAATCATAACTCAAAGCAGATTTCCAGTCTCGTACCGTGTATTAAAGCTTGTAGTATCTGAGAGGATGAGCGGACATGAGACTAAATTGCTGAGGAAATCAAGCGTCTAAATACAGCAGGCTCCTCTTCTAGACCTACGTTAACTTACTTATATCATCAGTAACTGTTCTAAAGCAAATGTTTTATACAAAGACAAGGATTTTAATCGCAAAAACCAAATATATGCTACCCTACTTCACTGGACGAATCACATGACTATATTTTTATATTAGTCAAGCCCTACTTCACTGGACAATAGTTTCAATTCCAATCATAACCTCTACATGGCAACATAACACCACAAACTCTACATAATTTAAGCTGATTTGCTATCGCTGCGAATCTCGCACACTCCAAACTTTCTATCAATTCCTGTAGTTCGTTGTCATTCCAAGGGATTCTCAGTCCCCTCCTGCCTCAACCTCTTTTGCTTCATATATTAACTTGATTTTTTTCAAATCCAAACCCCTCCCCTGGAGGACCTGGTCATGAAGCCATGCTTATCAGCTTTCTGAGATGTTAAGAATCCACCGTCACATTAATTTCCAGCTTCCCTGCATCAGGCCATTCCTGCAACCTTCTTGTTCCCAGATTTGCACTTCCTCATTTGCCCCCAACTTCATCAAGGCACGTAATACAACTTTCAAAGTCCATTTCATTCAATTTGAGCTTCCAGGCACATACGGAAACTATGTCCTGGATAAGGGCGTCTGCTAAGAAATAAATAATAATATGTCCTACGATTATCAACATTTCAGTCAAGCGTCCTCCTACCCCATAATAGACAATACACTCTTAGTCTGCTCCTGATCAAATCAATAGGTTTTGAAGCAGCCTCCGAGCAACGCATTTTCATCCTCTCAGGATCTTCAGCGGCCTCAGATCTATGCATTCTTTATCTCTGACCAAAGGCAGCCCCATCTCCGACATCATCTTAAATGCCTTAACTCTCAAATACCAATTTCCACTGCATTCAGCAGCTCTCTGCTCTCTACAGCAGGCCACTGCACACTACTGACAGCATTCCATCGTTTACTCCCTCAGATCTCTGCCCGTTCAGCAGATCTTGCCTCTACTGTTAATATCCCTCATTACAGCAAATCTTGGCTCCCTCTTCAGATCTGCTCCTATTGCAGCATGCAAAGTTGCTTTAGTTTACTGTTCAAATCTGCAACTGCTCTCCTCCAGCGCTTCCAATGCTCCAGCTTTCCTCCAATACCTGGATCTATATATATATATATATATATATATATATATATATATATATATATATATATATATATATATATATATATATATATATATATATGGCACACTTGATTTCCTCAGCAATTTAGTCTCATGTCTGCTCATCCTCTGATACTAGCTTTAATACACGGTACGAGACTGGAATTCTGCTTTGATTTATGATTTAAGGAGTTCCACTATTAGGAGAATGACTGGAGTTGTGAAACCCAAAGCTCTGATTACAAGTTCACCTTTTCCATTCCAAACAGACATTATTTATTTCTTAGCAGACATGATGGTAGCAAACCGCCGATCAATCCCGTATTAACTCTCTCTGTCTCCTCCAGTCGGCCCGCTGTTCTATGGAGAGTGCTCTAGCCCCATCCACACGCTCAACTTACTCTACTGCCTGGTCCTCCATCACCACCTTCTACGCCCAGAATCGTATCTCTCACTCCATCTTCAGCACCTGCTGGCCTTTATCACGTATCTCAGTCTGTCTCTCAACCTGGCTCCTTCCTCCTCAGGAACTACCTATCAGACATCCAATATCAGTTCCGCCTTCAGTCCCTTCAGGCATTGCAGCAGCTCAAAAGTCCTTTGTTAGTATGCCTGGAGTGGGGGCGCCCTCTCTGCCAGGTCCACCAAAGGTTTCTCCCCCGCCCGACCGGGTTGGCCTCCTGCCCAAGTCACTGCCGTCCCCGGATCTACCTTGTTTCTTTTCAGGTCCAAGCACCTTTCTGCCCCTTCTGGCTGGCCGAGTCCCCACCTGCCGAGCCGGGCCCGGTGGCGGGGGCGGGGTTCTCTATTTTCGTCTCTCCAACGCGGACCCGAGACTCTTTATCCTAACTCTCCACACCACACTGCCTGGGGATGCTGCACTGAGTAGTGACGGATCTATCCCTTTGTCTTTTATGTCTCGTGTGGTTTTTTTATGTTTGTCTTCTCATTCTCCTTGTTCTCAGCATGTACCTCCGTTCCCACAAGGTTCCATAGTGTAGTGGTTATCACGTCTGCTTTACACGCAGAAGGCCCTGGGTTCAATCCCCAGTGGAACCATTTCAGCTTGTTTTTAAATTATATTAATCCCTGGTCAAGACAAAGTCTCTCTGGGGTTGGCCGATCATTAGATTGCGGATGTAAGGTCTCTGGTCCCACCGTATAAGCAAGATAGTTTATTCTCAAATAAATACATACACTTTTATTTATGTTTCTTTTGTTGGTACATTAACCCAATACATTGTTGCATTCTGTCACGTCAATAGACGAGCAAAGCCCCTTTGTGCCAGTGCGCATTCAGAGGAGACGCGCTGAGAGAATCCATCTTCTGTGTCACTCAGTACTACCAGCTTTCCCCCGTTGGTGATATATTGGTCAGCATAGCTGCTTTCCAAGTAATTGACCCGAGACGATCCCTAGCCAGTTCAACTATGTTTATGCTCACGTTTCAAATTATGAACATTATAAAAGAAAATCGCATTACTTTATGTTTTCTTTACTTTTAAAGCTGAGAATCAAACACACTTCCGACAACTACAAAGCCCTGCTGGCTACGAACACGTATTGAGTCGGCTGTTTCCAATGACCCTGGTGATACCGAGTGTTTTCCTAGTATCAGCGTTGGCATTACCGTGTGTTTGGCATCCTTGCTGTGAAATCTAGCATTGCATAACAATCCTATACTACGCCAGGACTTTGTGGCGCAACGGTAGCGCGTCTGACTCCAGATCAGAAGGTTGCGTGTTCAAATCACGTCGAGGTCAAAGACGTCTTTATTTCTATTCCACTCTATTTCATTTTTAACGTGTTAGGATTTGAATGTTTCCGGACATTTATTTATACAATTTAGCCTACACAACATATTGATTGTATAGCAACAAACAGAGATTTATTGTATTGTGATTCATTTTTATGTTTCATTTGACACTGTACAATAAATTAAAGTGACTTCGAAATTAATGTTGACCAGTCTTCATTGACGTAGTTGGGTAATAAAGTCATATTAACACTTCCTTGCATGAGATAGTGAAAATAGCTATACTATTTCTTCCTCCACCCTCAAGCCACCCTTAACTGTAAGTTGTCGATGGAATGTATCAGATTACATAAACACACCTTGAGCTTGGTAATTCAGTCATGAGGCAGCTGTAGCAGAGTGGCGCAGCGGAAGCGTGCTGGGCCCATAACCCAGAGGTCGATGGATCGAAACCATCCTCTGTTAGCTTGTTTTTCTTCTGTTAGCAAAGTAGTTTTTCTAAAATATTAACTGAAGGCAATTAATTAATATTACATTTCGCAATCAAGGATGATATAATGCGCAAGGATACTTGTCTTTCATAAGAGCTGAAATAAATTACAGCGCTTTGAGATTATATATGTTACTAGCGGATTGTTTAGAAATGTACTTAATTATATTACAACTGCTTTAAAAAATATGTTATCTCGAAAAAGGAGGCTTGTCAAGCCGAAATAGCTCAGTTGGGAGAGCGTTAGACTGAAGATCTAAAGGTCCCTGGTTCGATCCCGGGTTTCGGCAAACAGCAAAAATATTTTGGTTTTGTATTATTTTGAACTAAAAAACAGAACACATTTTTTTCTTCAGTGTAATTGGAGGAAATAATAACGTACTACTGTGCCATTTTCTAATGTGATTAAGAAATGCAGAAAACACCGTCCCTGGGTGGGCTTGAACCACCAACCTTTCGGTTAACAGCCGAACGCGCTAACCGATTGCGCCACAGAGACCAATCTGCTCAGCCGAAACTGAGACCACATCTAAGAAGAAAGCAACACTGGGCAGGAAAGTCTATGTAATCACAATTACATGTATGCAAACCAATGCAAGCAAACTTCAAGCCATTTATATTTATTCCCAAATAACAGAAACTCTTCCATTGCTAAAAAATATAACAAATCTCCCTTTGTGCTTCTCGTAAGGCATACAATGGAGGGCGCACTGCAGTTTCTCAACCTGGGGAATATTACAAATTAGGAGACTGTGCTTTAAAATACACATGTAGGGCGGGCGTCTCTGTTACAAAGAATTGTCACACTGAATGTATCTTCATAATGCGTTGGGACTTAATACGCAGATACGTTAAAAACTATTTGGAGAATGCGGGCATCGATCCCGCTACTTCTCGCATGCTAAGCAAGCGCTCTACCATTTGAGCTAATTCCCCTTGAATTATTCTTGCGATTCTCATAGGCAACATCGCAGCTTGATATGAGCAATTCAGATTGTCCTATAGTTTTATTTTTTTTATTGGCAATGTAGTCTGCCATTTGCAAATTCAAAAAATAAATAAATTAACTAAATAGCAAATATTTCGACTAGAGGTATGTTTTCAATTTCTTCAAAAAGTAGCCTCAGCTCGTTGATTCAGTCGCTTTAAAATCCACCTCTGTGTCCCGATGCAGCAGCGCTGTGTGCTGTGGCTCGAGCTTGTTTGACGAGGCAGGCAATGCAAAAATGCCAAAACTTGCTTTTGTATCACACGACAAACTTAAGGTATGCTTTAACGACTTGGCTGTCTCAAGTTAGTTTGTATTGTTAATGTAACACCTCGTTGTTGCCCAGTCACTGTATCATATGAAGTAGAGCTTGCCAGTTGGGGGCGACGGTCTGCCAATAAAAGTTCAGACTATATTTGCAAGGATCATTTCTAGAGTGAAACATGTTTTGAAGGGAACTTACAAGGAAACTGTCAAACGTTGTATTCGTTCTCATAACGTGTTAGAAAATGTAAACAGCAGTTGGAGAATGCCGAAGTCGATCATCCTAGCATGTTAAACGAGGGCATTTCTCATGTAAGCTACTTCCAGTAATAGATCGTTTATATTGTTCTCAATGGTCCGCATCCCAGCCTGAGACCACGATCCAGTGGCCGACGGAGATGTTTTTCAAAGTAATATGTTATTTGGAATATTAAAACAATCAAGTTAAATAACACATGTTTGTTACACTACGTTTGTTATGGGATCACAAGGAAAGATCACGAGAAGTGCTTGTTCAGAATACGCGTGAATCCTGAAAACATCTTGTTAATATTTAAACAAAGCCAACAGTCACTTTATTGATCACCCTGTGGATTAACCGCTATTGGAATACAGATGATTGTGTTAAAGATGTTAATAGACTTTCAATGTACACGTTTTAGAGCTAAGCGTTTGTTGAGGCAGTTCAAGCGCTGCACTTTCAGGCAGCCAGTTCCAGTGTTTGCCTTTTGGACTTACTCTGGAAGGAATACCAAAAAAAAAAAACATTTGTTGAGAACCGCATTTGGGAGAAAACTTAACAGTTTGGAAACGCATTTGTAAAGACATCGGATTCTATTATGGTGTTTCCGAGCTGTTGAACGTTTCTCATAATACACAGGTTTACTGGATTGACAAAAGGCGATTGACAAAAGGATGTTATACCACCAGTTCGCGTAGTCGGCGACTATATATTTTGGGGATCCCGAGTGTCCTAAGTAAATAGTGTGACATTTATTTCAGTATCGTTAAAGCTATAAATGATGCACGCATTTTACAATAGCAATTTCTTTATGACAATGACCAATAAGTAATTTTGTTGCAATACTGTATACTATGTGAACAGAATCAGACATTGCTCCGTTGCCTCGAAGAAACATCTACAATTTGTATTTAAAAAGGACACCCAACGTGGGGCTCGAACCCACAACTCTGAAATTAAGAGTCTCATGCGCTATCGACTAAGCTTGCTGGGCTAACTGATCGAAGTTTTTGTCACTCTAACCAACTGAGCTCTTAATTTGTCGTCTTATTTGAGAAAATACTGTGAACGACAGAACCAAAGATTCCAAATATCCACGACGTCACCAGAGACAGCTTTGATGAGACAAAGTCGTATGACACGAACCCTAAGAAATTTATACCAGATTCATTGTCGCTTAGAAACAACTGCAGCCTCCCTGCCTCAATACAAATAATACCAATACAAAAATCGAATTACATGTATTTAAAAATGAATGGTCTCATCCATCTGGAACGATTGGTTCTGCATTTATACAGTATCAACCTTAATCTGAGTTGAGAGGCACCCAACCTGTGGAGGATTTTAAATGTGAGGGGATGTGAATAGAGTCAAATACATTTTCATCATTCTGTGTGTGTGTATATATATATATATATATATATATATATATATATATATATATATATATATATATATATATATATATATATATATGTGTGTGTGCGTATTAACAATTACCGTTTTGACGGCGGATTGCGGTATCAGTATCTACATTTAAATCCCATTCATAATTTTTGGGGGTGTCGCCATCTTTCTGTTGATCAGCTCACCAGCTCTGAGAGTCGGGGAATTCGTTGAGTCAGCGTTGAGCCAACGCTGCACACACACACACACACACACACACACACACACACACACACACACACACACACACACACACACACACACACACACACACACACACACACACACACACACACACACACACACACACACACACATATATATAGAGTTTAGCTCAAAGAGCCAGATGCCCAACGTTTCGATATGTTGTACATATCTTTCTCAAGTACATATATATAACCAGTACACAAGTTAATAGGTGCTGTCAAAAGCATGCTGTTGGAAATGTTAACTCGCTGCGCTGTCCGCTGCTTTCTGATGATGTAAAATCCTCAGCAGCTTTCAAACCCCACGCGCGCAGCAGCAGCGGCTTTGGAATTGAGCGCGCGCATGAGAACGCAGAGACATTCGAAACTGGCGCCATTTTGGATCTCGCGCAGTGTGAGCATCGCATAGAACACAGCGCTGAAAGAGCCAACATGGCGAACTCTGCGATCCAGTTTCATAACCTCCTCCACCCGCCCTTCCACAGGGAGGCCAGCCAATCAGGCTCACATGCTGGGGATAGAGTGTTTCTACAGCCAATAATACGCGATGGGTCCAACCAGACCCGCCTTCTGCTAGTGACGCTTTCATTTCAGTGCAGGAAATAGAGAGGTTTGTTTTGTTTATGTGTGGAGAGGTGGTTGCAGTCAGTGATGATTTTACACCACGCTGTCTCCTGCTGTTTAAAGTATTTAGGCTGGGATGAAATGTTTTCTAATAATTAGTGAGTTTTGTGTTTGTTTATTACCTGCACGGAGTTCCCTGAAAAGGAAAGAATCCCTTTTCTGTGTTGAATTTCACACACAGAGCGGAGCGCGTCAGTCGCAGCTACAGACAAGTCGAGCTTTTCAATGAGATGATTTACTGAGAAACAAACGCGTTGAAGCTCCAGCAGAGCTCTGCGCGATTCTGAAACACGAAAGGAAAGTTACTCCTTGAAAAGCCTGTTGTTTGTGTTCTTTCTTTATCACACCAGAAGAAGTCATGAATATATTTGAATGGGAAGGCTACAGTAAAAATAAATATTACTAAATACAAACCGCAGGCGGTGTTTCTGAATGAAAAGAGGATTCCGCTAGACCAGTCTCAAACTAAACCAGTGAAGATGGAGCCGGTGAGTGTCTCCGTGTCGTTGTTTCAAGACGAGCTCGCCTCGACCGTCGAGCCCGCAGTGAAAGCGGCTCTAGACAGCGTCGTGTGCGCGATTACTGAAGCTGTCCGCAGCAAATTCACTGAATTCAGAGTGGAAATGTCTGGAGTGAAGAGAGAGAATGAAAGCCTGAAGCTGAGATTGGAAATATCAGAGAGCGAGCTGAAAGCCCTGCGAGGGGTATAAACGCTGCAGATGCAGACATTAAACAGCCTTTCATATTTCAAGGTAAGATTGGTTTTATTGAGTGGTATTGCTCGGTCAATCCAACACCTCAAACCACCTTCTACTGGAAAGATCTTGGTTCGAATCTCTCTTCAGACACGTTTTAAAGTGTTTGATTATTATAAGCGCTGTTAATAGCACAGCTCTGTCCTAATATTGGTTATAAGCAGTCTAATTGAGGCATTGTGTTATTTTATAGATTATAAGAACGTAGTGCATCTAACCAAGTCTAATTCATATTTAAATAGGTATTCTAGAAACTAAGAAAGTACTATATTGGTGAGTCTTAACCAGTCTGTAATTAGAGAGACTCAAATGGTGTTCTTCTGGTAAAGTATATAGAGTCCCGCTGAGACAGTCACAGACCATATTGCAGAGCTTTAGAATAATGATTTGGGACCTCATATCAACACACAGCAGTACATCGTGTTTTCGTGTTTGACTGGCGCAGTATATATTATACTATAACAGTGTGTATTATTAAGAATGGATAGTGGTGCAGTATATATTATACTATAACAGTGTGTATTATTAAGAATGGATAGTGGCGCAGTATATATTATACTATAACAGTGTGTATTATTAAGAATGGATAGTGGCGCAGTATATATTATACTATAACAGTGTGTATTATTAAGAATGGATAGTGGTGCAGTATATATTATACTATAACAGTGTGTATTATTCTATTAAGATCTATCATTTGCTCAAAACAGTGTGAAGCTGCAGTTTGTTAGAAAAATTTTAACCATAAAATAAATAAATAAAGTACTTTGTTCGGCTGATGGTAAACAGAATTAGGAAACGATCGGTCATATTGTTTCAAACCCAGACACTTACTAATACAGGCTATAACAGAATTAGGAAACGATCGGTCATATTGTTTCAAACCCAGACACTTACTAATACAGGCTATAACAGAATTAGGAAACGATCGGTCATATTGTTTCAAACCCAGACACTTACTAATACAGGCTATAACAGAATTAGGAAACGATCGGTCATATTGTTTCAAACCCAGACACTTACTAATACAGGCTATAACAGAATTAGGAAACGATCGGTCATATTGTTTCAAACCCAGACACTTACTAATACAGGCTATAACAGAATTAGTAAACGATCGGTCATATTGTTTCAAACCCAGACACTTACTAATACAGGCTATAACAGAATTAGGAAACGATCGGTCATATTGTTTCAAACCCAGACACTTACTAATACAGGCTATAACAGAATTAGGAAACGATCGGTCATATTGTTTCAAACCCAGACACTTACTAATACAGGCTATAACAGAATTAGGAAACGATCGGTCATATTGTTTCAAACCCAGACACTTACTAATACAGGCTATAACAGAATTAGGAAACGATCGGTCATATTGTTTCAAACCCAGACACTTACTAATACAGGCTATAACAGAATTAGGAAACGATCGGTCATATTGTTTCAAACCCAGACACTTACTAATACAGGCTATAACAGAATTAGGAAACGATCGGTCATATTGTTTCAAACCCAGACACTTACTAATACAGGCTATAACAGAATTAGGAAACGATCGGTCATATTGTTTCAAACCCAGACACTTACTAATACAGGCTATAACAGAATTAGGAAACGATCGGTCATATTGTTTCAAACCCAGACACTTACTAATACAGGCTATAACAGAATTAGGAAACGATCGGTCATATTGTTTCAAACCCAGACACTTACTAATACAGGGTATTATTTAAGAGCAGAGGATGCATGCAATAGGGAGAGCCACACCAGTACAAATGTATTGTAATACTAGAAGGGATGTGATTGGATGTATATCTACAGTTCACATGACGTTGCACAAGTAAGCTTCCAATGTTGTTACTAATGATTATTACACAGGTGGAGTTTGTACAAAAACATGTTGCTGCACTTTGAAGAGTCAGAATTGTGTAAATCACTTGTTTCCATGAAGCTGCTTTGAGAATAAGCAGCTCTCCTGCTGCAGCCCCTTGTCTGCTCGTTGTATTTGACACATTGAAACTTGAATTCTGTGATGACAGTTTCCATCCCAACCATGATCACAATACAGTTTGAGTTCACAGAAAGACATTCCTCAGACACTTTGCTGAGACTTGCCTCTGTTGTCCTCAGCTGTTGTGTGGTTTCCTGCTGCGAGGAAAAATGTGTTTTAATTTGGGAGTTAAAAACAGGGTAAAGTAACACTATTAATTAAAAATAAATCAATAAAATAAGAGAAATAGCTCTTCTTAGACCCGGTGACATTATGTTGACTCAGAAATGTCTTTATCTAGACAATGTGGGGAAGTTATAAAAAAGGCCAACAAGATGCTCTGATATATTGTGAAAAGTGTTGAATTTAAATCAAGGGAAGTAATGTTAAAACTTTACAATGCATTAGCAAGACCACATCTAGAATATTGTGTTCAGTTTTTGTCACCTCGTTACAAAAGGATATTGCTGCTCTAGAAAGAGTGCAAAGAAGAGCAACCAGAATTATCCTGGGTTTAAAAGGCATGTCTTATGCAGACAGGCTAAAAGAATTGAATCTATTCAGTCATTCTGACAAGGGGCTGGCTTTGTAGAGGAACCTAGCTAGTAAGTAAGAGTTGTAATTTTATACAATTTTGTTTCCCACAGATCCCATAGAGAGCCACGCTATCCCTGAATCTGAAGCACAGGAGGGGCCAAAGATAGAAGCAGTTTACACACAAGAGGAGTCCTTTGAGCAGGAGTGGTGTGCAAGTCTAATACAGGTTACAGAGCTGCCATGTGTTAAAGATGAAGACGTCCCTGAACAGGAATGTGTTCCTATTAAAGAGGAATTCATAGAACAGGAATGTGTCCCCATCGCAGAGGAACGTCCTACTGAAAATCATGTCTGTACACTTGAGGAGAACAACAAGCTGGGATCCAACCTGTGTGATGATTCTCCATCTGAATGTGATCTGGGATTTGGAGGTAATTCTACAAAACAAGCAGCACTGAGCTGCCTATTCATCCTGCAGAACCTGGTACTGAACACCAGCAGTGTGCTTGAGATTCATATTTTAACCAAGGGGAGCTGCCCAACCACTATGTCAACAAGGACATCACTGTGCTTGCTCCTGAGGCACCTGCTAGATGTGCAGCCACTGCCACACCTCTTTAGAATGCTGTGAGATCAGAGCTGTCCAATCACGCTAGATGTGCAGCCACTGCCACGCCTCTTTAGAATGCTGTGAGATCAGCGCTGTCCAATCACGCTAGATGTGCAGCCACTGCCACGCCTCTTTAGAATGCTGTGAGATCAGCGCTGTCCAATCACGCTCCTGGAGGCCATTCCACTCCTCATTGAACAGGTTCACTTCTATAAAGTGCTGCTCCTGTGCCTGGATGGAGCTTTAATTGGTTCATTTAAACAACTTAGAACAGGGTTGGAACAAAGAGCAGGAGTGGAAGGGCCAGCTTTGGACACCCCTGTGTTAGATCTGTGCCTTTCCCCATTTCTGGTAGACTGTTGGCAGTTGTGCTGCTCCCACAGCTTTACAGAGCTGCAGGGATCACATGTCCCATCACTGGGTGATGTCACATCCAGTCGGGTTGCTTAGCGTCCCCAGAAGAAACATTTCAGTAGAGCATTTCTGTGGAGAGTGTGCAGCAGCATCGCCACAATGAGAGTGAACCCGTATTGTGTGACCCATCAGTCTTATTTTATTTCTTACACTTTATTCAAATACAATATCATTTTTAAAAGCTCATCTCACTACAACTATCCCAGGGACTGTAATGTTTGCTCTCAGCAGCACATTTCACTCTTGTGTGTCTCACAGTAAGCATTGCTGTGTTGTTATTGTCATGTTTATGACAAGAAGCCCTGCAGAACAGTGCATGTGGAAGAATGCTGTACAATAACCTTTGTCTCTCTTCTCTTTCTTTCTTTAGCTTCTAAAGTAGATGAAGGAGAACACGACTCCACTCCATCACCCCAGTGCAAAAACTCTTCTAGAGGCAAACCACAGTGCAAGAAACACAGAGAAACGACACCCCAAGAAGAGTATGTGAAGACATTGAGAACTCACTCAGTTACAATCCCTTCTTTACAAGACAGACACTCACTTACTGTGGAGAGTACAGAGACGCCACATTCTGCATGTTTTAACAATTCTGAAACCCAGGGCAACTTGAAGACCTTGCCTCATTCTATTAAAGGTGGGAAGAGTTCCTGTCAATTAGACGCTCCTGAAACTCACAAGGGAAATCCCACAGGAGGGACTATGTTTTCCTGGGCTGATTGTGGGAAGAGTTTCAATCATATATCACTGCTTAAAAGACACCAGCGCATTCACACAGGAGAGGAACCTTCCCACATACAGACCAGTGATAAGAGTTTCACACAGTTAGGAAATCTTCATTCACACCAGCACATTATCACAGGAGAGAAACCTTATCACTGCACTGAGTGTGGGAAGAGATTCAGTCACTTAGGATACCTTAAAAAACACAAAGCCATTCACACAGGAGAGAAACCTCATCACTGTGATGTTTGTGGGAAGAGATTCAGCCATTTAAGAGACCTTAAAAGACACCATACAATTCACACAGGAGAGAAGCCTTATCACTGTGCTGTTTGTGGGAAGAGATTCAGCCAGTTAGGAGACCTTAAAAGACACCATCAAATTCACACAGGAGAGAAACCTTATCACTGTGCTGTTTGTGGGAAGAGATTCAGCCTGTTTGGAAACCTTAAAAGACACCATAAAATTCACACAGGTGTATAAGCCTATCCCTGTACTTAGTGTGTGAAGAAGTGAAGTCAGTTGCTGGCTCTTACAGGAATCGAGAACATTCTCAGAATTGCAGAGACTTGGGGACACTTAAACAACAGGAGGACATTTGACTAAATACAGAAATATTTACTGAAAACAGTAGAATAAACTTGCTTGATAAACAGGGTCCCCCCGAATCACAATGTGTTCAGATCAAAAGCTCACAGACTCAAATATGAACGAGTACATCTTGTATTCATGGTCTTGTTGAGCATTCGGATTGTGTTTCGTCACATTAGTAATATATTAAATAGATTGTTATTATGAATGCACGTTTCTCTTTCCTTTCTCATGCGCTGCTCAGCCTCTTGCAGTGGGTTCTGTGGAAGCTTCCCGATACCACGGTGAATCTGCGGCACCTCAAGACACAGCACAGTGTACTGCAGTTATCATGCGGGCAGCTTGAAGTGTAAAGCAGTACTGTTTCCAGCAGGGGGCACCAGAGAGCTTTTAGGAATGTAATGGGCTGCATACCATTGCTTCTTAACGAGATGATTTCTGCTCAGGATGTGTTTAATACTGCCCTCTCTCTCTCTCTCTTGGGTACTCTATTAACAAACACAGGTTCTGTGTTTTTAATATCAATTTGTTGATTGACAACAAGACTACTAAACCAAATAAAATCTATATTAAAAATGCTTTGCTGTCTGTATTAAATGCTGTTTTAAATGATGTTCAGTGCCTTGTAAATAAACAATTTCATTTTAAAAATCCAGTAATAAATACCGTAGATGTCCTTGTTTCTACATTTCTTATATATACCATGACTGGAGCAGCTTTTAAACTGCTGTCTGCTCATACAAGCGATCCATGTACAATCAAACATATATTTTGTCATTAAGTATTGTGTAGCTCTGTGGTTTATACAAACAGTTTTTACATGTTTAACTTGATGTTGCTTTGAAGCCCATTTCAGTTCTACACTTTCCTGTAAAATGCTCCCCGCTGTTACAAGTTTGTTATAAATTTTTATTATTTATGTTTTTGGGATATGCACTCTCGTTAGATATTTAATCGATCTGTAGTTTCAGGTCGTTATTATTTGTAGTGTTTTAGATTGCAAGGTTGTGAGATTTTAAACAGCAATCTCACACGACTGCATGGAAGTTAGAATCGGGATGGAGGATTTATAAACTGCAGAATCAGGAATGGAAGACAGAACAGGCATTTTCAATACTTGGAAATGGGACTTTTAGCAACAATGCCTCCATCTTTTGTTTGAAGTAGATTATGATTAGCTGCTCCGCAGCTTAGTATGCAGCTCTGTACTAAATCCACAAGTTCATCGCAATTGACCCAGATGGTTGTCATTGCTGGCTTCATTAGGAGCACTAGGCACTGGGAAATGTAGTTCTGATGCCATTTTAAAATCCCAGAACTACATTCTCTATAACAGATTTGCATAAGTGCTGTGCGCTACACCACTATCTGTGGAAGAGGCTGAAAGCAGAGCCACGCAATGCTGTTACAAAGCAATGGCAGCAGCATTCATCTGGAGAGCCTGCACAACCTCTGCACCAGATTTACAGCCTAATAAAGTCAAGGATACCAAATCTGCTAACAGCACTGGAAGATGCTATTGATAGTGATAGTGTTGGAGTGGAGACACAAGAGGCTGTCCCTGGAACATCAGGTATCATTCACTACAAAATGAGTATTCAAATCAATTCAAAATGAGTATTCAAATCAATTCAAAATGAGTATTCAAATCACTTCAAAATAAGCATTCAAATCAATTCAAAATGTGCATTCAAATCACTTCAAAATGAGTATTCAAATCACTTCAAAATAAGCATTCAAATCAATTCAAAATGTGCATTCAAATCACTTCAAAATAAGCATTCAAATCAATTCAAAATGTGCATTCAAATCACTTCAAAATGAGTATTCAAATCACTTCAAAATGAGTATTCAAATCACTTCAAAATGAGTATTCAAATCACTTCAAATGAGTATTCAAATCACTTCAAAATAAGCATTCAAATCAATTCAAAATGTGCATTCAAATCACTTCAAAGTGAGCATTCAAATCAATTCAAAATGAGTATTCAAATCACTTCAAATGAGTATTCAAATCAATTCAAAATGAGTATTCAAATCAATTCAAAATGAGTATTCAAATCACTTCAAAATAAGCATTCAAATCAATTCAAAATGAGCATTCAAATCACTTCAAAATGAGTATTCAAATCACTTCAAAATGAGTATTCAAATCACTTCAAAATGAGTATTCAAATCACTTCAAAATGAGTATTCAAATCACTTCAAAGTGAGCATTCAAATCACTTCAAAATGTGCATTCAAATCACTTCAAAATGTGCATTCAAATCACTTCAAAATGAGCATTCAAATCACTTCAAAATGAGTATTCAAATCACTTCAAAATGAGTATTCAAATCACTTCAAAATAAGCATTCAAATCAATTCAAAATGTGCATTCAAATCACTTCAAAGTGAGCATTCAAATCAATTCAAAATGAGTATTCAAATCACTTCAAATGAGTATTCAAATCAATTCAAAATGAGTATTCAAATCAATTCAAAATGAGTATTCAAATCAATTCAAAACTCGCCATTCTGATCGCTCTATCGCTCTGCTCCTTCTCTCTAAACTACAGAATCTTCTTCTGAAAAGAAATAGTTTTTAAAAGATATCTTCAACTTTCAGCTTTTATTTTTTCTTTTAAGATGTGGGTCGCACCCCCTGCGCAGCTGTGTGATCTGATGCAGTATTTATAAATGCATCTAGACAATTCCTGCCGTATTATAATGTGATACTTTGTACTGTGATAACTTGTAACAATTGCAAGTCGCCCTGGATGTCTGAAGAAGTAAATAATAACAACAATAAATACCTGTACTACCCATTGTAAACAGCAGAGGGCACCAGCAACCGCTTGTCACTGTGAGCTATGTTGTGTGTTCAGATTTTTTTTTAAAAAGTTAGTTTTATTAGAAATAACAGTTCTACAAAATGGCCACACGATGGCAGCTTTGGATAAGAAATAGCGAGAGCTAGGTTCTGCTCTTAGTGGAATTCGGTAAAGCTAATAAGAGATGAGAGAATGGATTTTAAAGATACCAGTGATACTATTAATAAAGCTTATATATGAGAGGTGGACTGGAGTATTACACCAATCCAGGAGGGCGACACAGACGGATAATAAACTTAAGAGACTGACGGCACAGAGAGAAATGAATGGAGGAAGTGAGAGGCGGACTGGAGTATTACACCAATCCAGGAGGGCGACACAGAAGAATAAATCATAGATTTGAATGTAAACAATAACAAGTAGTTGTCATGCCGTCAAAAACCTATAAATACCTCCAATGTTTTGATTCAAACACAGGCTCCCTTGAGAAAGATATGTGCAACATATCGAAACGTTGGGCAGCTGGCTCTTTGAGCTAATATATATATATATATATATATATATATACTGTGCAAAAGTTTTAGGCAGGTGTGAAAAAATGCTGTAAAGTAAGAATGCTTTCAAAATAGACATGTTAATAGATTATATTTATCAATTAACTAAATGCAAAGTGAGTGAACAGAAGAAAAATCTAAATCAAATCCATATTTGGTGTGACAACCCTTTGCCTTCAAAACAGCATCAATTCTTCTAGGTACACTTGCACAGAGTCAGGGATTTTGTAGGCATATAGTCAGGTGTATGATTAAACAATTATACCAAACAGGTGGTAATGATCATCAATTCAATATGTAGGTTGAAACACAATCATTAACTGAAACAGAAACAGCTGTGTAGGAGGAATAAAACTGGGTGAGGAACAGCCAAACTCAGCTAACAAGGTGAGGTTGCTGAAGACAGTTTACTGTCAAAAGTCATACACCATGGCAAGACTGAGCACAGCAACAAGACACAAGGTAGTTATACTGCATCAGCAAGGTCTCTCCCAGGCAGAAATTTCAAGGCAGACAGGAGTTTCCAGATGTGCTGTCCAAGCTCTTTTGAAGAAGCACAAAGAAACGGGCAACGCTGAGGACCGTAGACGCAGTGGTCGCCAAGGAACTTACTGCAGCAGATGAAAGACACATCATGCTTACTTCCCTTCGCAATCGGAAGATGTCCAGCAGTGCCATCAGCTCAGAACTGGCAGAAAACAGTGGGACCCTGGTACACCCATCTACTGTCCGGAGAAGTCTGGTCAGAAGTGGCCTTCATGGAAGACTTGTGGCCAAAAAGCCATACCTCCGACGTGGAAACAAGGCCAAGCGACTCAACTATGCACGAAAACACAGGAACTGGGGTGCAGAAAAATGGCAGCAGGTGCTCTGGACTGATGAGTCAAAATTTGAAATATTTGGCTGTAGCAGAAGGCAGTTTGTTCGCCGAAGGGCTGGAGAGCATACACGAATGAGTGTCTGCAGGCAACAGTGAAGCATGGTGGAGGTTCCTTGCAAGTTTGGGGCTGCATTTCTGCAAATGGAGTTGGGGATTTGGTCAGAATTAATGGTCTCCTCAATGCTGAGAAGTACAGGCAGATACTTATCCATCATGCAATACCATCAGGGAGGCATCTCATTGGCCCCAAATTTATTCTGCAGCATGACAACGACCCCAAACATACAGCGAAAGTCATTAAGAACTATCTTCAGCTGAAAGAAGAACAAGGAGTCCTGGAAGTGATGGTATGGCCCCCACAGAGCCCTGATCTCAACATCATCGAGTCTGTCTGGGATTACATGAAGAGAGAGAAGCAACTGAGGCTGCCTAAATCCACAGAAGAACTGTGGTTAGTTCTCCAAGATGTTTGGGCCAACCTACCTGCCGAGTTCCTTCAAAACTGTGTGCAAGTGTACCTAGAAGAATTGATGCTTGATGCTGTTTTGAAGACAAAGGGTGGTCACACCAAATATGGATTTGATTTAGATTTTTCTTCTGTTCACTCACTTTGCATTTAGTTAATTGATAAATATAATCTATTAACATGTCTATTTTTTGAAAGCATTCTTACTTTACAGCATTTTTTCACACCTGCCTAAAACTTTTAATTATATATATATATATATATATATATATATATATATATATATATATATATATATATATAATGAAATTGTCTTTTTAATATACACATTTTAATTACAATGCATGTATTTTGGTCTTTCTTTGATCTCTATAAATAAATTACTAAATAAATACAAACTAAATAGTGAACAGAAACTCTGTGAACTTACCTCTCAGGAGTAAATCTCTGCAATGAAGATTCTGCTTAAAATTCACTGCTAAATATTCTGCCAAAGACATTATGACATCACTTTCGTTTATGATGTCACCTTCATGTCAGTGCTGAACATGAGCTGCACGATGTCTGTTGCCATGATGCTGTGCTTATGAACAGATAACTGCATTTAAAATGACTGCTCTGGCATATTTGATATATCTACAATGCCAGCTGGTCCTGTTGCTTTTGCTGGTCTTTCTTTGCTCTGCATACCAGTGATGCCCTTCTACCCAGCGTGCAGCTCCACTCTGCTCCTTCACTGCTTTCATTCAGTATAATGATGAACAAGGTTTCTGGTGATATCTTTATAATAATAAAACAATACAAAAGAGAGTGACTTTAATTCATTTACATGAGTTCTTAGGTTAAAGTTTCTAAAACCCTTTTAAAAATACTGTAACTGGACTGTTTAATACAAACTTCTCACTCTCTGACATATATGATCTGATTTCATTATTCATTCAATACATTTAGTTTATTAACCTGCTCTGTCACGCCACTGGGTAGTTATTCATATAATAAAAAGCATTTCATTCAAAGAGCTTTAGTTTTCTAACGCCTCTCAGGGTTTTCTTGTGGAATGGGACGCTTTTTAATCACAATAAGACACCTCAGGACATCTTTTCAAAGCTTTTACGCCAGTCTTTAATTAACTCCTATTTATTTTAAAGAGGTAAACCACCTGTTCATTTTACAAAACTAGAACCACACAGCTGAGTAATACACTGTATTTCAAGCCCTCTTCAGCACTCTCAGTGTGTTTAGTTTTTCATGTTGTAACATTAACATGATGTTTTGTCCTTTTTAAAATCAATAGAAGTTCATTAAAGCCTGGAGGAAACGCTTTGATAATGCGGCCCTCGAGTCTCACAGAGCAGCGCACTCCTTGGCGTGTCTCATTGCCTGATGACTCTTCTGCTGCTGTGGAGGCGGCTCTGTTGCCTGGTTTAGTTCGCAGCGCAGTCTGAGGAAGATTCTAAATCTGTGCCACTGGACAGCAGGGAGGAATACTGTCCTGTATAAAGAATAGGACACAATCATACAGTTTAAGAGAAACTAAATAAAAGCATGTGGTAGAAATAGCAGAGGTTACTGCCTGGAAGTTTACTCGTAAAGAATGACCTTTCTGCTACCCTGTGCTGTATTTACCAAAAACAAGTTCACACGCACTGAACCTCCAAGACTAGCGAAAAGAAAGCTATGAAACTGCGCCCATGCCTACGCCATTGTGGATCTGTTTGTGACAACGGCGCTCAACTTGAATTAACCTAATATGCTTCTAAAATATATAAATATCGGTACACAGATTACATATCTGCAAAACTTCATCGACTGCTGCCTCCAGTCACAGCGTCCCGGTTGACAATAGAGGGCTAGACCAACTCCGGCATGGGGGAGGGGGTTACTTGAATTCAAATTGTATTCACTGGGAAAAACTATTATTATTTTTATTATTATTTGTTTATTTAGCAGACGCCTTTATCCAAGGCGACTTACAGAGACTAGGGTGTGTGAACTATGCATCAGCTGCAGAGTCACTTACAACTACGTCTCACCCGAAAGACGGAGCACAAGGAGAATAAGTGACTTGCTCAGGGTCACACAATGAGTTAGTGGCTGAGATGGATTTGAACCGGGGACCTCCTGAGTTACAAGCACTTTGTTTTAACCACTGGACCACACAGCCGTCCTAGAGCTACAAACAGGCTCGATTATGATGTTAAAATTGAAAGTCATATTCATTTTTAATTGAAAGATCCGCGGTAGGTCAGCAATTCCTGTGCGAGTTCATATTAGATGAATTTTAAACTACAGTGATCAGTTTGTATTTTGTGATTGGTATATTGCCGGGTTGTTGTGGGTAGGAGCGCGTTGTTTTATCCGTTCAGACACTGAGGGAGAGGAGAGAGGAGGTAAGCGAGTCTGCATTGAGTTCAACAATGTGTTTTAAACTACAGAAAGCTGTTTTATTGTATTATTTTGAAAGGGCCGGGTTGTTGTGGGTAGGAGCGCGTTGTTTTATGTGTGTGTTGTATTTGTGAAGCGGCGTGGCTGTGTCAGCGAGTTTGTTTTATTCACATCCCTCAGTTACAGTCTGCGTGTCACGAGCTCAGTGCTGACAGATTGGCGGGATTCCAGCTTGTGGTTGTTTTGAAAACATCTCGCGGGTAAATGTTTTTAGCCGTCTGTCTATTTTTTGTCGTGCATGTTTTTGTTGTTGTTGTTTTTCTATTCATGAGACAGCGTGGAAGTTAGCCTAGCAATTGGGGATGTGTTATATATATATATATATATATATATATATATATATATATATATATATATATAAACATGTTTTTAAAATTAATAAAAGCAATAAGTATCATCTTTATTTAGGGCTGGGAAGTAACAGCACGCTCGCTTGCAGAAAGCAAAGACACTGCTCTGCACACATTGGCCGCGTTGTCATGAACACAAGCTATTAAGTCTGTGTTTATCTGATTGATGGCTTCTGCTAAACTGTGTGTCTCTCGTGTAATTTTCGTGTCGCTAATACTTTTGACTCGAGTTACCAGTTTTGTTTCATGTAATGGCAGGTGACTGTTAAAAACGCTTCTTGTCATGCTTGTCCATACATCGGTAGTGATGGCCATTGAATTACACTCCTGACTTAAATCCTGTCTAAGCTTTTCCTTTGCACGTTCGTGATCCAGAGTAATGAATTTGGAGATTGTCTTTCGACAGGGCATTTCATAGCCCAGAGCAAGATTCGCAATCACATTTTTAAACGCAGCTCCCTCTACTATACTAACAGGTCTGATATCTCGTGTGACAGCATCCACTATCAGGCCTGTTATTTCTGTTGCTCTGGATCAACTTTCTTTCCAAAATAAGCTGTCACTGAAGGTGTTGCTTCCTTTTGTTTTTTTCTTGTGTTCCCGCTGTCATGTTTTGTCGGATGCTGTCTTACTAAATCAGGGGTGCCCAATCCGATGCCCTCCTGGTTTTTGTTCAAACTGTACACTAAATTGATTAATTGGACCAATTAAGCTTCAAATAAGGGCTTGATTGGTCCAATTAAGTAATTTAGGGCACAGTTGCAACAAAAGCCAGGAGGGACATCGGCCCTCCAGGACCAGGATTGGGCACCCCTGTACTAAATGATCCTGCAGGTTGGTGGTGTTGCCACAGAAGTAGTGATGTCACAGTATCAAATTTGGACGGTATGGGAACCATCAAAAAATATTCCACGGTTATTGTCGTACCGCGGTATCATGTCTTTGTTTTGTAATTCGTTTTTAAATGGCTATTTAAAGACATACACTCCGGTCAAGTCATTTTTAACAAGAAAAATCATTTTAATTTAAAGTTTTAAAACAAATACAACACTCTGGTACTACAGTTCTATCAGGCACTACCTAACTGGAAGTAGTGTTCACTCCAGCGCACACAGGCTCAGCAAAATAATGCTGCTTTTTTATTTCAAATTACTGTGGAGAAACACCAGAATATTAACATGTTCTGGGCTCAGTCTGGAACGATAGGGGGTAGTGACCACTGCAACTGAATACCCTCTTCATCTTTATCAGTTTGGACGGCATCCTATTAGTTAAGACAGGGGTTTTCAGCCGGAGGTACACACACCCCTGGGGTTGCTTCTAAGGGTCACAGGGGGTATGCAGGACGACTCAGAAATAAACAAATAAAAATTAAAGTAAGAGAAAATCATGATCTTGAATTTTTTAACGGTATTATATATTCTCTAAACCATGGTGTATACTTATTTAATCTTTGTTTAGCAGCTCAAAGTGAACGGCTAATGAAAAAAAAAAAAACACACACAGAATCTGTCACGTCCACATTTTCCACCTGCACGCATGCACGATTTCGATAGCGTGGATTTCCACTCTGATATACAGGTGAAGGAGGCGTCTGGCGATTGTGCCTGGAGAGCGTTCTGTGCTGCTCATGATCTTTGCTGTTTTCAGCTTGTCGTATCAGTGAAGCACAGTGTTTCTGCGTTTTTCAGAAGTGTAAATGCTCTGGTAAACATAAATAGTCATCACAGTCATCATACTTTGTCGGTTTTGTTTATTGCCACGGCTGCATTTTATTTACAGCAATAGTGGCTGGTTGAATATGTGTTCGGTGTTTGATACATTTCTTACTTTCAATAGAAAAACCAAGGAAAACACAAAAGTCAGAAAGTGCAAAGCGACATAAAGTTATACAGAGTCTCTTTGGATAATTTTTAGTTAGTAATTAATTCTAGTTTTATCTTGAGGTTAATGTTTTTGATGTTGTAAACATTTTAAACGGCACACATAATGATGCTGAGGTGGGAAGTAAATCGTAACGTGACAAACATTTACAGTGCAGACTATTTGGTATTATTTATAATGACTTTTCCCATAGAAAGTGAAAAATTTCTAAATACTACCTTTTAATTCTTTGCATCCAAAGGCATGTAATTAATAAACGGGAGAAAAAAGAAATGTGTTCACCAGATTATTCTGCCTTTTATTGCAACTGTGGAACCATTCAGTGAGCGAAAACTGTAAAGGGTACTTTAGCTGAAACCTCCCTACAGAACAGGTACAGTTTCAAAAAAAGTTTGAAAACCCCTGAGTTAAGAGAAACAAAGTGTTACCTAGCAACAGCCAATCGAGTGTGTTTTAAGACATGCAGTGCCCGCCCACTGATCTCTCAGCAGAGTGCAAAACTGAATGATGAGAAGACGGCGTCTGTTTTTTTTTTTCTGGACTGCATGTTAACAGCAACGAACACAAAGAAGAAATGTTAAGGTGGGTATGACACCGTTGCAAAGTTAAGCAGCATCTAGGGGCATCTATAGGAGGCTGTGTGGTCCAGTGGTTAAAGAAAAGGGCTTGTAACTGGGAGGTCCCCGGTTCACATCCCACCTCAGCCACTGACTCATTGTGTGACCCTGAGCAAGTCACTTAACCTCCTTGTTCTCCGTCTTTCGGGTGAGATGTAGTTGTAAGTGACTCTGCAGTTGATGCATAGTCTCTGTAAGTCTAGTCTCTAGTTAGTCTCTGTAAGTCTAGTCTCTAGTCTCTGTAAGTCACCTTGGATAAAGGCGTCTGCTAAATAAACAAATAGGGGACTACTGTTTTTTAAATGGGAATAAAATTGTACTAATCCCTACAACACTATCAACTCGAGGAGACGGCAACATCTTTACACTATTACTGCTTAAAATAAAACAAATACAAATGCCTGTAGCATCTTAGACTTTGTTATATAGTAGTAAATCTAGACTTTTTGATTCTGTGCATTGGTGTGTGCTTACTGCGTTTCTCTTGACCCATACGATAGATAATAGCTGCTGTTACTTCTTTGGTTTGGTAAATTAATAGGAAGGCAGTGATGAAAAGTTACAGTGCCTTGTTCTTGCTGAGTATTTGTGTTTCATTTACTGACAATCATGTTTGCTAGCTATTATTGTTCAGTAGGGTGGTTTATATTAAATATGACGTCACTTATTTATAGCCTACTCGGATAATCTCATGCATGGCAGTTTTCAGAACTTGAGATGTCTGTGTTCATTAGTTAGTTCTAATGAACACAGTGGCTCACCAACAGAGAAATGTTGAATACAAAAACGCGCCCATCACACCTTAAACCGTGTGAACTTGGTAATCATGGTATAGAAACATGGTTGCGGTTTCAAACCCGTGGCATTTTATACCGCGGCTTAATATAAAACCGGTATACTGTGACATCCCTACACAAAGCTCATTAAAACAACACAAACAGCACATTTTACCCTTCCAAAAAAAACTTCCGAACGTCTGACGGCACTATTTTAAATTACATTAAATTGACAATTTAACTAGTGAAATCCTGTCCTGAAATGCAGCCTACCTCTAGTCTCTCCTCTAGGTTTTTTTTTCTCACACTTACTCTGAAAACATATGTGCTGCATAGTGGGCAGGAGGTTTTTATTATTTAAAGGAACCAAAGAAAAAGCAAGGAATAAATGTGTAGATTTACATTTTGCCAGTCCTAATAAAAAACGGTCTATTAATGAATAAAAAGTCTGTTTTTTTAAACATAAAGGTCGATTTCACCCATGCTCTGCTTGAATTGAAAAATAAAGAGAAAAAAGATGGTAAATTTAAAAAAAACCGTTGATATTAAAGATTGGTGGCATTCCTGATGCTCCTTCCAGATAGAGTCCTGCACGCTTCCAGATGTTGGTTTTAGGGCTCTCAACAGAATAATTCTACCGATTTCAAAGTTAATTACATTATATACATTATTAAAAATGTTACAAGCACTAATGGCAGCGTTAATTACAAAGTATTTATCCTCATCGTTGATCTTTGTGGTTGTTTGGCTGATAGTATCAAAGCAATTGAAGGAAATGTTTTCTTGAAACTGAAGGTGACCTAGAGAACAGATAGCAATATTTCATTTTCTGTTTTCAGGACTGTCTTTCTTGGTGAAAGCCAAGGAACAAAGATGGAGTCTGTTCACAAACAGGAGGAGGTTCAGGAATTGGTACCTATCTGCATTAAACAGGAGATGCCGGAACTGGAGCCTGTCCACATTTAAAGCGGAAGAGACTGAACTGGAGCCTGTCCACATTTAAAGCGGAAGAGACTGAACTGGAGCCTGTCCACATTAAAGAAGAGGAGACTGAACTGGAGCCTGTCCACATTAAAGAAGAGGAGACTGAACTGGAGCCTGTCCACATTAAAGAAGAGGAGACTGAACTGGAGCCTGTCCACATTAAAGAAGAGAGACTGAACTGGAGCCTGTCCACATTAAAGAAGAGAGACTGAACTGGAGCCTGTCCACATTAAAGAAGAGGAGACTGAACTGGAGCCTGTCCACATTAAAGAAGAGGAGACTGAACTGGAGCCTGTCCACATTAAAGAAGAGGAGACTGAACTGGAGCCTGTCCACATTAAAGAAGAGAGACTGAACTGGAGCCTGTCCACATTAAAGAAGAGGAGACTGAACTGGAGCCTGTCCACATTAAAGAGGAAGAGACTGAACTGGAGCCTGTCCACATTAAAGAAGAAGAGACTGAACTGGAGCCTGTCCACATTAAAGAAGAGGAGACTGAACTGGAGCCTGTCCACATTAAAGAAGAGGAGACTGAACTGGATCCTGTCCACATTAAAGAAGAGGAGACTGAACTGGAGCCTGTCCACATTAAAGAAGAGACTGAACTGGAGACTGTGCACTTTAAAGAAGAATCTATTTACTTTTTGTTGTTTAACGATTCAGAAAACATATCCTGGCCAAAGATATCACATCAATGTATTAAATGTGGGAAGAGCTTCAGTCAGTTAGAAAACCTAAAACACACCAGCAAATTCACACTGGAGAGAAGCCGTATCACTGTGTTGAATGTGGGAGAGCTTCAGTCGGTTAGGACACCTTAAAACACACCAGCGAATTCACACTGGAGAGAAGCTGTATCACTGTACTGAATGTGGGAAGAGCTTCAGTCAGTTAGGAGACCGAAATAGACACCAGCGAATTCACACTGGAGAGAAGCAGCACCACTGTCCTGAATGTGGGAGAGCTTCAGTCAGTTAGGAAACCTAAAATCACACCAGAGAATTCACACTGGAGAGAAGTCAGATCACTGTACTGACTGTGGGAAGAGCTTCAGTCAGTTAGGAAATCTAAAACGACACCAGCTAATTCACACTGGAGAGAAACCATATCACTGTTTTGAATGTGAGAAGCGCTTCAGTCAGTTAGGAGACCTAAAAAGACACCAGCTAATACACACTGGAAAGAAGACATATCAGTGATTTGAATGTGTGCTGAATTTCACGGTCAGGACACCTAAAAACTAAGGCTGGGTATTGGGACTAGGGATCTGTATTGCAATACTGAAGACAATATTGCGATACATATTAGAATTAAACTCTGAATGATGTTGATTTTTAGCTACCAAACTAAGTCTACATATATAAACTGTGCTTTATGTCATTCTTTATGGAATTTAAAGGATTTGAGTGTAATATGACCAATTAAACTCTCCTATGAAATGCCCAGTAACTATTTTTCTTGACTCCTCTGAAGTATGTACATGTGCTCCCAATTTGAAAAATAGAAAAACGGTGCTGGTTTGAAAGCTATTTAAAATTCTCTAAAACTGATTTTAAATGTAATTTCTATTATAAATAATATTTTTAATTTCATTTTATATTAAACATGTTTTTCAAAACTGCATCCTATGACTGTGGCCATAAACACAGGTCTAAGCTGCTTTATATATCTGTCAGTGCAGAGACCCGGGGTTTGGAATGAACGACTGACCTTGCTTTGAAGATTTCATAAAAATTACTAAAGCATAAAGAAGTGCTACACATTTATTTAAAATAAAAAGAAATACTGGTAAGTAATGTTAGAAACTTTGTCTGCTTTGCTTGTGTTTTTCTCACAACATAACAGTACCAGAACTGCTGTTTTTTATTTAATCTGATGAGATCAAATGCGGTAGGTGCAGGGAAAAAAGATGTTCAGAATATTGTGTAAAATTACATTGTCGAGAACTGTAGGCAGAGAGTCTTTAACCCTTTGCGGTCCATTTGTTCAGTGCATCTCAGACGCGCCAGGTCCAGGTCACGCGCAATTTATTTTAGTCGCGCTCTTTAAAAGTTTTTTTTCACAGTAAAACAGGTTTAAAAGGCTCTGCATATCAACAGGACACTCAGTGCTGTATCTCCAGCCTCGCCCCAGCCCTTGTTCGCTATATTTTTAAAATACCTCTAAATAATAGTACATACCGATAAATCATCTCTTGATCACTAGTTTTATCACCAAACTCCTCAATAATGCGATCCAAGTCGTTATTTTATTACTATAACATCTCAAAAAGCTCTGCAAATGTCTGTGATGTTCTTTGAGCGCTGGATGCGGAAGCAGCTATCTTGTTTGTTTATGTCCGTGTTATCAATGTGGTGTCGGGCTATCAGTATTCATGAGATACTCCCTTTTTCCGCTTCTCTCGGCTCCAATTGGTCTCACTCGGCCATTGAATGGTTTTCTCGGCTTTTTCCGGAGAAAAAACGACCTGTTTTTTGTGTCTTTTTGATGATGTCGGACAGGGTCCCACATAGGACCGAAAGGGAAAATTGCGATGTCGGACCAGGTCCCACATAGGACCGCAAAGGGTTAAAAATAAATGTGTTAACAATTCAAATTGAACTGATATTGTTCTAAGGTTGGTGATGAATAAAAAAATAACTTGGCGTTTGTGTAATTTGTAATTTTATTGGATGAAGAGCTCCAGAAAAAATGGTGGGAGGGGGAGGATGTGATATACTATACAGAGCATCGTGGGGATTGAAGCTATGCACTGGAGATGACCTCATAATCAAAAGGAATAGAAAAAAAATAACCAAATCACCAAAGGCCACGTTTACCCGCTAGATACTTTCAAAACAAGACAAATCTGCCTGGAAAACCGCTAATCTGACAGCACTGATCAAGGGGGAGTAGCCTAAAAATCGCTTACGTGAATTCATAGAATTTGTTTTAGAAAAATCTATATTTTAATTGTTATTCCAGTACTTTAAGATGTAGGACTATACCACTGTATGTCAGGTTGGTGGTGCCACCAGCATATTTGACTTCAGCCTTGCTTAAACAACATATTGCAATGTTTGATGCTATACAGCTATCTGTGACAGAGTGGTTGCCATGCACAGGTGTGGTGACGCCACGGACCAGGAGCACAAAACCAAAACAATGAATGGTGGGTGAAAACTGAAACGTTACGGCGCTCAGTTATTTTATTAAATAATAAAACAAACAAAAGATTTAAACAAACACAAAACAAAAGGACATGTTGGCCAAACAAATCTAAACAATAAACAAACCACAGATACGAGTACTTCAGGATGGTTCACAGTAAGTAGCAATCATTTTTTTAAATTTTCCACAGACTTACATCTCTCCTCTGACCCTCTCCCTTGAGCACAGACAGCTGCAGGCTTTTATATTTTGGCTGAGGGGTTAACTAGCTGTTAATTACCCCTTAGCCATAGTCTGCACAAGTTTAATAAAGATGCGTGACTGTCAGCTAGTTAAATAAATCAGTAGCTGATCAGTCACGCATCCTCACAAGGTTTTTAAAATATATAGGTAGTGGGTTACTACACGGCTTAAAGGGGTTGAATTGTTCCAACAGTCCTATGACCAAAACCCGACTACGCCACCTTGTGTTTCAAAAATAGTTTTATTTTTAAATAGCAAGTGGTAAAACCACAGGAATATTATTGTGCAAATTGCGCAATAAATTAAATGGGTTACTAAATTTAGAATAAATGTACTAATTGCAGACACAGCAATGCTATAAAACGCTCAAGATTCAACCAATTAACAGAGCTCTTAATGGATTTACAAATATTCAGTCTTAACTCAATCGGTGTGTCAAGGCAATATTGTATTAACAGTATTCAATACAACCTTCATTACTTTGTAGAGGAGGAGAAATCTTCAAGCAGCAACTACAAAACCAAATCCACAAAAAAACAAAAGGTGAAACTCAATTCAATAATACTACACAAATCAAAGTGAAATCAAATACAACAGTATTACACAAATCCCAATTAGTATTCAAATCAAAAAGATAAATTCCAAACGTGCAAACTACCACTCACGTTTTCCCAATCCTTTACAAGTAGCTAGTATAGAGTATAAAATATCAATATCAGTGGTGAATATCAGTTTTGCAGGTAACCTTTATTCTTAAATAGATTTAAAGAAAAACCCAGTAGTTTAGAAACAACAATTATCTAGGGAACATCTTTTTGGAAGTTTAATACCCGTTATAAATCTATTACACAATATCCACAATACCTCCACAGCGTCACAATATCTAAACCTATTAGTTTAAAATAAAAAAGGCAGTAGCATAGATACATATTAGTATACCAAGGGGGGATGGTACCTCATAAACTGTCTACCATACAGACTAAAACAATTCAAAAGCAAACCATAGCATACAGTACAATGCAGTGCAGACCTGCAATCACTAGTGACGCCAAGAGAGCGGAGAGCGAGCAGTACTATATAACAAATAAACAAAACATTCAACACTCGCCTCGCAAGACAAGGCTTACCACTACCGGGAACCAAACAGCGAAAACTCAGATGAGGTGCTGCAGCTCACAGGACGCTACTCAGCTTGATGTCGGCTTAGTTAGAATAGCTTTCTTTCAGCACGAAAAAGATCAATAAGAAAAACGACAAAAACAAATACGATGCTCGCTCTCAGCTCTGCCCAACGCTTTCACAATGTGTTCCCCTTCTCTCTGCTAGTTTCCTTCCCATTTTTAAATGCCACGGGTGAGTATAGGCTTCCTGAAATTAAGCCAATAGCAGGACAGCATCAGCATATATCAATCTAACTAGTAGAGTTAACATATACATATAAGTGATGGGAAAAAACAGTAACTCTTTATTTTATAACATTGTGATTATTATTATTATTTGTTTATTTAGCAGACGCCTTTATCCAAGGCGACTTACAGAGACTAGGGTGTGTGAACTATGCATCAGCTGCAGAGTCACTTACAATTACGTCTCACCCGAAAGACGGAGCACAAGGAGGTGAAGTGACTTGCTCAGGGTCACACAATGAGTCAGTGGCTGAGGTGAGATTTGAACCGGGGACTTCCTGGTTACAAGCCCTTTTCTTTAACCACTGGACCACAGAGCCTCCTTATTTAAAAATATATATTTAACATATCAACAATAATATTCTCAATCTTGTTTCGTGGAGACTAAAACTGACATGTTAAAACTGCAAATACATAATTATAATAATAATAAACACAGTACGTCCTGCTGTAGAGTAGCCTGTAACTAGTAGCGTTATCGTGATGGGGAAAAAAAACAGTAACTATTTATTTCCCACCGTAGAAAGATGCGCTATGAGCTGGTGGGTTAAGGGATTTGTAAGCACTGGCTGGAAAAATCAGCTGCACACAAACTACACATTTACTTGTGTTCTGTTCCTGAAATTATTAAGTGATATGAAACCTCGCTAAATGGCACCCCTGGGTGGTGGTGGTTAGGCACGAGGCTTATAAAATAATGCAGGATGTCGTACAATCAGTATCGCATATTATATATATTTCTTTTTATCATAACAAAATGGCACAATTATTAGGGTGTTCTTCCTTCTCTGTGTTCACATATTGTATTAGCCCACAAAAGAAAATAGTATTGAAAAAGAACAGTGTATACAGCGCCGGCTTTACACATTTTGCCGCCCTAGGCAATATATAAAGTGCCCCCATTAAATCACGTGAGCATAAAATCAAGTTGATAATATAAAAAAAATGTACCAAAACTAATAATAATAATAAATTACTGATTATGAAAACGTCCCGTCCCCCCCCCCTTTTTTTGTTGTTGCTGCAAAGGCATCATTTCAGTTTCAATTTTGAGAAACTGCGCTCCCACATTAGGACTGTAATGGGACCTATACACTTGAAATAAAAGTAGGCTATGTTTCTCCCATTTACGTAAAACACTTAACGTTAAGCATCTTAAAAAGCCTACTGTGTATCTAGTATAGTTGTATTGTGCAGCACCTTCACACAGTATTATTAGTATGGTTGTTATAGTAAGTAATTTACCTAGTTTCTGCTTGAGTGGGATTAATGCAGCTAACTTTTTCACTTGCAACAACAAGGGTCGAAACCGACAACCGTGTTTTTTTTTTGGTTTTTTTTACCGAGTTCATACTGTAGTTCATAACAAACTCACAACCGAGTATAATGCTGCGCAGCAAAAAATACAGCAAGGTGTATTTTGTTTTTAGAAGTCGTAAGGTACAGTAGCGCCAAGCTGAGAGTGTACCGACTTTAAGCATGAAATGTCTTGTCATGATCCAAGTCTTTTCTTTCCACGAAAATAAAGAGACCATTTTTAGAGAATGTTTAATATCCAGTTCCACTGCTTGTCGCACTTTGGGAACCCCTGAAGTTAACCAAAGATCCTGTGACAGCGTAAAAAAATTAATTAAATAAACTAACCTATCTACATGTACAGCCTGTAATTTAAATACATATGAGCCACCAAAACGTATTTTTGTTTCATGTCGTTATTAATGTACTTATTTATTTATTTGGTTAAACTGTAATCCAGCCTTACATTTTAATTGAAGTTACCACAGCGTGTCTATGTATGAATTACTGACTAATATTTGTGATTTGATTACACCGGCAGATGAACTGATAATGTATGGATGTTATTTTGTGAAAACAATACAATATTAAAAAAAGAAATACTACAACATTTAATAATACATAAATTATACACCAAACTGTAGCACATTCGTTTAGTCTTAATATCATAACAAATATACTTATTATAAATACGTACCTATTTTATTTGTTGGAAAACGGCCTGGAACTGAAGTAAAGCATTTTTTAATACAGTGCTATTTGAGTATTTAAAATATGGTTATCTTCAAAATTAAAATATCAGCAACGGTATGTTAATTTAACGCCTAACGCGCCGAACTTTCGAGATTTTAAATCCTAACGGTCTCTGCTCAGCGGAGTGGAATGTTCAGGAGCGGTTGCCTAGCAGCGCCTCCCTCCTTCTCTGCCCCCCCTCTCTCCTCTTTTGTTGCTCCAGCTAGTTCACATTCAGCTTCGTTATATTATATAGCGCCATTCTTTACTAACTTTTACAAATGAGCTTATTGGAGGCTTCGTGTTTTTAAGATGGTTCAGGTGCAGTCCGATTTGAATACTCATTTTGAATTGATTTGAATGCTCATTTTGAAGTGACTTAAATACTCATTTTGAATTGATTTGAATACTCATTTGGAAGTGATTTGAATACTCATTTTGAATTGATTTGAATACTCATTTTGAAGTGACTTGAATTGACTTGAATACTCATTTTGAATTGATTTGAATGCTAATTTTGAATTGATTTGAATACTCATTTTGAAGTGATTTGAATACTCATTTTGAATTGATTTGAATGCTCATTTTGAATTGATTTGAATGCTCATTTTGAAGTGACTTGAATACTCATTTTGAATTGATTTGAATACTCATTTTGAAGTGACTTGAATTGACTTGAATACTCATTTTGAATTGATTTGAATGCTAATTTTGAAGTGCCTTGAATACTCATTTTGAATTGATTTGAATGCTCATTTTGAAGTGATTTGAATACTCATTTGGAAGTGACTTGAATACTCATTTTGAATTGTTTTGCATATTCATTTTGAAGTGACTTGAATTGACTTGAATACTCATTTTGAAATGATTTGAATGCTTATTTTGAAGTGATTTGAATACTCATTTTGAATTGATTTGAATACTCATTTTGAATTGATTTGAATACTCATTTTGTAGTGAATGATACCTGATGTTCCAGGGACAGCCTCTTGTGTCTCCACTCCAACACTATCACTATCAATAGCATCTTCCAGTGCTGTTAGCAGATTTGGTATCCTTGACTTTATTAGGCTGTAAATCTGGTGCAGAGGTTGTGCAGGCACTCCAGATGAATGCTGCTGGCATTGTTTTGTAACAGCATTGCGTGACTCTGCTTTCAGCCTCTTCCACAGATAGTGGTGAAGCGCACAGCACTTATGCAAATCTGTTAAAGAGAATGTAGTTCTGGGATTTTAAAATGGCATCAGAACTACATTTCCCAGTGCCTAGTGCTCCTAATGAAGCCAGCAATGACAACCATCTGGGTCAATTGCGATGAACTTGTGGATTTAGTACAGAGCTGCATACTAAGCTGCGGAGCAGCTAATCATAATCGACTTCAAACAAAAGATGGAGGCATTGTTGCTAAAAGTCCCATTTCCAAGTATTGAAAATGCCTGTTCTGTCTTCCATTCCCGATTCTGCAGTTTATAAATCCTCCATCCCGATTCTAACTTCCATGCAGTCGTGTGAGATTGCTGTTTAAAATCTCACAACCTTGCAATCTAAAACACTACAAATAATAACGACTTGAAACTACAGATCATAAAATATCTAACAAGAGTGCATTTCCCAAAATCATAAATAATAAAAAGTTATAACAAACTTGTAACAGCGGGGAACATTTTACAGGAAAGTGTAGAACTGAAATGGGCTTCAAAGCAACATCAAGTTAAACATGTAAAAACTATTTGTATAAACCACAGAGCTACACAATACTTAATGACAAAATATATGTGTGATTGTACATGGATCGCTTGTATGAGCAGACAGCAGTTTAAAAAGCTGCTCCAGTCATGGTATATATAAGAAATGTAGAAACAAGGACATCTACGGTATTTATTACTGGATTTTTAAAATGAAATCCTTGATTGACAAGACACTGAACATCATTTAAAACAGCATTTAATACAGGCAGCAAAGCATTTTTAATATAGATTTTATTTGCTTTAGTAGTCTCGTTGTCAATCAACAAATTGATATTAAAAAAACACAGAACCTGCGTTTGTTAATAGAGTACCCAAGAGAGAGAGAGAGAGAGAGAGAGGGCAGTATTAAACACATCCTGAGCAGAAATCATCTCGTTAAGAAACAATGGTATGCAGCCCATTACATTCCTAAAAGCTCTCTGGTGCCCCCTGCTGGAAACAGTACTGCTTTACACTGCAAGCTGCCCGCATGATAACTGCAGAGGTTGCGGATGCAACCCGGTTCCCTGAAAGAGAAAATAACCATCAAGGATGGGATATTGCCGTCAGGCAGTAGCGATTGGCTGAGCTTTTATAGCAAAGCTGCCGATAGGCCTCTGCGCAGCTGCCACGTAAGCCCGCCCCTTGGGAGCTTACTTACGCAGCGCGCAGAGACTCACGTCCTCTTTGCTCTTCAGGCCGTGAAGGCTTCTGGAGCGACCACGCGTTGATGGTTATTTTCTTTCTGGGAACCGGGTTGCATCCGCAACTCATCGTTCCTTTCAAGTCGAAAATAACCATCAAGGATGGGAACAGTGTACCCAAGCCGTCGCGAGGGAGGATTCTCGGCAGTAGGACAGACTTACGTCATAACGCAACTGCGTAGGCAACACATCTACACATATGCGGAGCTGCGCCTCAGCGTCTATGCTCGCAATGACACCTGTCCTAAGGTGGAATAGTCAACACCATGCTGTCAACCACTCTATACGTCCGCATCTTGAGGGATCATAGAGTGTAGTACAGATGCTCCAAACAGTGGAGCAGAGGAATCCAGTACGTTCAACCGGTAAAACCTCATGACACCCAAAACACAACACTAATAATCAAAAATAATTATTAACACAGGAAAGACGGAGACCACGAGACAACGCGATGCAAAGCAAAGCGTGAAGGAAATATATAAAAATATATAAAATATATAAAATATATACACAATTTATATAATCCTTAACAAGAACAAAGCGTAACTGAATAAACCCAGAGAAGGGGCAAAAACCAGCTTCTCAAGCTTTTTAAGCTTATCGAGTACAACAGCTACGAGCTCTAATGACCTACCGCTACCAATGCTGAAGACAAAGAGATCGGAGTCTCTGCGCTGTGATAGTAAGCTCCCAAGGGGCGGGCTTACGTGGCAGTCAGCGCAGAGGCTCATCGGCAGCTTTGCTATAAAAGCTCAGCCAATCGCTACTGCCTGACAGCAATATCCCATCCTTGATGGTTATTTTCGACTTGAAAGGGAACTGCAGTACACTGTGCTGTGTCTTGAGGTGCCGCAGATTCACCGTGGTATCGGGGAAGCTTCCACAGAACCCACTGCAAGAGGCTGAGCAACGCATGAGAAAGGAAAGAGAAACGTGCCTTCATAATAACAATCTATTTAATATATTACTAATGTGACGAAACACAATCCGAATGCTCAACAAGACGATAAATACAAGATGTACTCGTTCATATTTGAGTCTGTGAGCTTTTGATCTGAACACATTGTGATTCAGGGTGACCCTGTTTATCAAACAGGTTTATTCTATTGTTTTCAGTAAATATTTCTGTATTTAGTCAAATGTCCTCCTGTTGTTTAAGTGTCCCCAAGTGTCTGCAATTCTGAGAATGTTCTCGAATTCTGTAAGAGCCTGCAACTGACTTCACTTCTTCACACACTAAGTGCAGGGATAGGCTTACACACCTGTGTGAATTTTATGGTGTCTTTTAAGGTTTCCAAACAGGCTGAATCTCTTCCCACAAACAGCACAGTGATAAGGTTTCTCTCCTGTGTGAATTTGATGGTGTCTTTTAAGGTCTCCTAACTGGCTGAATCTCTTCCCACAAACAGCACAGTGATAAGGTTTCTCTCCTGTGTGAATTGTATGGTGTCTTTTAAGGTCTCTTAAATGGCTGAATCTCTTCCCACAAACATCACAGTGATGAGGTTTCTCTCCTGTGTGAATGGCTTTGTGTTTTTAAGGTATCCTAAGTGACTGAATCTCTTCCCACACTCAGTGCAGTGATAAGGTTTCTCTCCTGTGATAATGTGCTGGTGTGAATGAAGATTTCTAACTGTGTGAAACTCTTATCACTGGTCTGTATGTGGGAAGGTTCTCTCCTGTGTGAATGCGCTGGTGTCTTTTAAGCAGTGATATATGATTGAAACTCTTCCCACAATCAGCCCAGGAAAACATAGTCCCTCCTGTGGGATTTCCTTGTGAGTTTCAGGAGCGTCTAATTGACAGGAACTCTTCCCACCTTTAATAGAATGAGGCAAGGTCTTCAAGTTGCCCTGGGTTTCAGAATTGTTAAAACATGCAGAATGTGCCGTCTCTGTACTCTCCACAGTAAGTGAGTGTCTGTCTTGTAAAGAAGGGATTGTAACTGAGTGAGTTCTCAATGTCTTCACATACTCTTCTTGGGGTGTCGTTTCTCTGTGTTTCTTGCACTGTGGTTTGCCTCTAGAAGAGTTTTTGCACTGGGGTGATGGAGTGGAGTCGTGTTCTCCTTCATCTACTTTAGAAGCTAAAGAAAGAGAAGAGAGACAAAGGTTATTGTACAGCATTCTTCCACATGCACTGTTCTGCAGGGCTTCTTGTCATAAACATGACAATAACAACACAGCAATGCTTACTGTGAGACACACAAGAGTGAAATGTGCTGCTGAGAGCAAACATTACAGTCCCTGGGATAGTTGTAGTGAGATGAGCTTTTAAACATGATATTGTATTTGAATAAAGTGTAAGAAATAAAATAAGACTGATGGGTCACACAATACGGGTTCACTCTCATTGTGGCGATGCTGCTGCACACTCTCCACAGAAATGCTCTACTGAAATGTTTCTTCTGGGGACGCTAAGCAACCCGACTGGATGTGACATCACCCAGTGATGGGACATGTGATCCCTGCAGCTCTGTAAAGCTGTGGGAGCAGCACAACTGCCAACAGTCTACCAGAAATGGGGAAAGTTTTTTAAATGAACCATTTAAAGCTCCATCCAGGCACAGGAGCAGCACTTTATATAACTGAACCTGTTCAATGAGGAGTGGAATGGCCTCCAGGAGCGTGATTGGACAGCGCTGATCTCACAGCATTCTAAAGAGGCGTGGCAGTGGCTGCACATCTAGCGTGATTGGACAGCGCTGATCTCACAGCATTCTAAAGAGGCGTGGCAGTGGCTGCACATCTAGCAGGTGCCTCAGGAGCAAGCACAGTGATGTCCTTGTTGACTTAATGGTTGGGCAGCTCCCCTTGTTTAAAATATGAATCTCAAGCACACTGCTGGTGTTCAGTACCAGGTTCTGCAAGATGAATAGGCAGCTCAGTGCTGCTTGTTTTGTAGGATTACCTCCAAATCCCAGATCACATTCAGATGGAGAATCATCACACAGGTTGGATCCCAGCTTGTTGTTCTCCTCAAGTGTACAGATATGATTTTCAGTAGGAAGTTCCTCTGCGATGGGGACACATTCCTGCTCTATGAATTCCTCTTTAATAGGAACACATTCCTGTTGAGGGACCTCTTCATCTTTAACAAATGCCAGCTCTGTAAACTGCATTAGACTTGCACAGCACTCCTGCTCAAAGGACTCCTCTTGTGTGTAAACTGCTTCTATCTTTGGCCCCTCCTGTGCTTCAGATTCAGGGATAGCGTGGCTCTCTTTGGGATCTGTGGGAAACAAAACTGCATACAATTAGATCTCTTACTTACTAGCTAGGTTTGTTAGTTGCTTTGATCAGGGATTTCAAGTTACTGTTCCTCAGTTATTTCGTATAGGGGTGAGCTGGTATAATAGTTTGGTGGTTTATGTACATGATGGCATTGATACCATTGCTGTTATTCTACATTGCAATTATCGGTTAACGCTGTGTTTGTGTTCCTATGAACAAAGTGAAGGAGAAGGCATTTTCATATGAACATCTTTTTATTCTACGTCCTGTACAAAACAAGACTCAGTGCTGCTGGGCTTTCTCACCTCCTGTAGCCTCACACTGGAGCATTGCATCCACTTCTACCTCCCTGTCAATCACCATCATGACCGTCGTTCTGCCTTTGCATTGTTCTAATGCAAACCTCCATTTCTCTACTGCAAACATGCTTAGAAACCAAGCCAGGAGACTTGCAGTCTTAGCAAAGTGTCTGAGGAATGTCTTTTTGTTAACTCATACTGTATTGTGAGAACGGTTTTGAAGGAAACTGTCAACGCAGAATACAAGCTTCAGTGTGTCAAATACAATGAGCAGACAAGCGACTGCAGCAGGATAGCCTGCTTATTCTCAAAGCAGTTTCATTTAAACACGTCATTTACAGAACTCAAACTTTAAAGTGCAGCAATATGTTTTTTGTACAAACTGCACCTGTGTAATAATCATTAGGAAGAACACTGGAAGCTTACTTGTGCAACGGCACGTGAACTGTAGATATAAATCCAATAACATCCCTTGTAGTATTAAAATACATTTGTAATGGTGTGGCTCTCCCTATTGTATGCATCCCGGCCAACTCATCTCTGCTCTTAAATAATAACCTGTATTAGTAAATGTTTATAAGCAATATGAGCGACCGTTTCCTAATTCTGTTTACCGTCAGCTGATCAAAGTACTTTATTTATTTACTTTATGGTTATAATTTTTCTAACAAACAAACTGCAGCATTACGCTGTTTAGAGCAAATGATAGATCTTAGTAACAGAATAATACACACCGGTATAGTATAACATATATTGTACAACTAGAGTGTTCTTTTAAAGTTTTTAAATTCTTAATGTCTTTTTTAAAAAATAATTTAATTGCCTTTCAGCTTTTTGGTGTAGTAAAATACAAAATGCCAAAGTTTAAACCATCGTGAAAGGAAGAGTGATTTTTTTTTTTTTGTGTGTGATTTACAGTAGTCCAGGTATTTAGTTTTTTTTTGTAAGCCTTCATTTTCTAACGGGCATGATTAACTGTATACCGTGATACTAAGATTATCACATTGTGTGCACATTGTACACTGGCCCATCCCTGATTTAATTATTGATAATAACACACTGTGTCACTTCACGGTTACCCTTTTTACCTCAATAATGTTTCACTCAATTCCATTTGTTTGTTTGATTTCATGGCTGGTTCACATATATCTTAATTCAGACTTGTGTGTGTGTGTGTGTGTGTTAGACCGGCATTTTAAAAGCATTTTCTTTTAGAACGGACCCCTGTTTATACTTTCAATTACAAAATAAAATGTCCATGTCTACAAGGGTATATCATTTTCAGGGGATGTATCTAAAGTTCAAATTGAAGTATATTTCAAAATATTGTAACAAAACCTGCGCTCCCGCCAGAGAATTTGGTTTAATACCCATTCGTGGTGTTTTTCCTACTGCTTATATAAATGTTATTCTTTTATCTAGAGACTCAATAAAATGATACAATTCAGTTGACACCTTACTGTGTTGTATTTACTTCCTCCAACTTCAACCCTTAATTGAACTCATGTAACCACGAGGGTTCAAAATCTTACCTTGAAATATGAAAGGCTGTTTAATGTCTGCATCTGCAGCGTTTATACCCCCTCGCAGGGCTTTCAGCTCGCTCTCTGATATTTCCAATCTCAGCTTCAGGCTTTCATTCTCTCTCTTCACTCCAGACATTTCCACTCTGAATTCAGTGAATTTGCTGCGGACAGCTTCAGTAATCGCGCACACGACGCTGTCTAGAGCCGCTTTCACTGCGGGCTCGACGGTCGAGGCGAGCTCGTCTTGAAACAACGACACGGAGACACTCACCGGCTCCATCTTCACTGGTTTAGTTTGAGACTGGTCTAGCGGAATCCTCTTTTCATTCAGAAACACCGCCTGCGGTTTGTATTTAGTAATATTTATTTTTACTGTAGCCTTCCCATTCAAATATATTCATGACTTCTTCTGGTGTGATAAAGAAAGAACACAAACAACAGGCTTTTCAAGGAGTAACTTTCCTTTCGTGTTTCAGAATCGCGCAGAGCTCTGCTGGAGCTTCAACGCGTTTGTTTCTCAGTAAATCATCTCATTGAAAAGCTCGACTTGTCTGTAGCTGCGACTGACGCGCTCCGCTCTGTGTGTGAAATTCAACACAGAAAAGGGATTCTTTCCTTTTCAGGGAACTCCGTGCAGGTAATAAACAAACACGAAACTCACTAATTATTAGAAAACATTTCATCCCAGCCTAAATACTTTAAACAGCAGGAGACAGCGTGGTGTAAAATCATCACTGACTGCAACCACCTCTCCACACATAAACAAAACAAACCTCTCTATTTCCTGCACTGAAATGAAAGCGTCACTAGCAGAAGGCGGGTCTGGTTGGACCCATCGCGTATTATTGGCTGCAGAAACACTCTATCACCAGCATGTGAGCCTGATTGGCTGGCCTCCCTGTGGAAGGGCGGGGTGGAGGAGGTTATGAAACTGGATCGCAGAGTTCGCCATGTTGGCTCTTTCAGCGCTGTGTTCTATGCGATGCTCACACTGCGCGAGATCCGAAATGGCGCCAGTTTCGAATGTCTCTGCGTTCTCATGCGCGCGCTCAATTCCAAAGCCGCTGCTGCTGCGCGCGTGGGGTTTGAAAGCTGCTGAGGATTTTACATCATCAGAAAGCAGCGGACAGCGCAGCGAGTTAACATTTCCAACAGCATGCTTTTGACAGCACCTATTAACTTGTGTACTGGTTATATATATGTACTTGAGAAAGATATGTACAACATATCGAAACGTTGGGCAGCTGGCTCTGAGCTAAACTATGTATGTATGTATGTATGTATGGATGGATGGATGGATGGATGGATGCATGCGTGCTCTTCCGTCTACTTTTTAAGGGTGTTTAAGGGTGTGTAGCAACTATTCAAACAGAAAAGCTAAATAACTGGACATCTACCAATCCTGTGATTCCACATGTTGGTCAACGTCAAAACATACCAGGGTGTGCAAGCAGTTTGATATCCACACCATTTATATTAAACAAGTTATTTATGTTTTAAAACAGCACATATCACAGGAAAAAAATACCATGGTTTGAACTAGAAACATGGCGTGCTTGAAGTGCACACGACCTTAGCCCGCTCCACCACCGCGCAGTTGTTGAAATGCGTTTATTGTTTAAGCTTACATCCAAGCCTGACCAGTTTTCACAAAACCTGAAGGTGCTGCTCGATTCTAGAAATTTTTGATTTCCAGTTTGAAAATTTCTAGTTTCCGGTTTGTTTGGTCGATACCATAGAATGGAATTGCACACAAGAGTGGCATGTTGCTTCCTTGTCTACATATCTGAACTCTGATAAATTGTAGTTCCTCGTTTAATTAAAAATAAATAAATGATTTAAACAAATGCATAGAGGAATACATACATTTAGAAATAAATATTTTTAAATAAATGTAGCTATATATATATATATATATATATATATATATATATATATATATATATATATATATATATATATATATATATATATATATACTATGTGCAAAAGTTTTAGGCAGGTGTGAAAAAATGCTGTAAAGTAAGAATGCTTTCAAAAATAGACATGTTAATAGATTATATTTATCAATTAACTAAATGCAAAGTGAGTGAACAGAAGAAAAATCTAAATCAAATCCATATTTGGTGTGACCACCCTTTGCCTTCAAAACAGCATCAAGCATCAATTCTTCTAGGTACACTTGCACACAGTTTTTGAAGGAACTCGGCAGGTAGGTTGGCCCAAACATCTTGGAGAACTAACCACAGTTCTTCTGTGGATTTAGGCAGCCTCAGTTGCTTCTCTCCCTTCATGTAATCCCAGACAGACTCGATGATGTTGAGATCAGGGCTCTGTGGGGGCCATACCATCACTTCCAGGACTCCTTGTTCTTCTTTACGCTGAAGATTGTTCTTAATGACTTTCGCTGTATGTTTGGGGTCATTGTCATGCTGCAGAATAAATTTGGGGCCAATCAGATGCCTCTCTGATGGTATTGCATGATGGATAAGTATCTGCCTGTACTTCTCAGCATTGAGGAGACCATTAATTCTGACCAAATCCCCAACTCTATTTGCAGAAATGCAGCCCCAAACTTGCAAGGAACCTCCACCATGCTTCACTGTTGCCTGCAGACACTCATTCGTGTATGCTCTCCAGCCCTTCGGCGAACAAACTGCCTTCTGCTACAGCCAAATATTTCAAATTTTGACTCATCAGTCCAGAGCACCTGCTGCCATTTTTCTGCACCCCAGTTCCTGTGTTTTCGTGCATAGTTGAGTCGCTTGGCCTTGTTTCCACGTCGGAGGTATGGCTTTTTGGCCGCAAGTCTTCCATGAAGGCCACTTCTGACCAGACTTCTCCAGACAGTAGATGGGTGTACCAGGGTCCCACTATTTTCTGCCAGTTCTGAGCTGATGGCACTGCTGGACATCTTCCGATTGCGAAGGGAAGTAAGCATGATGTGTCTTTCATCTGCTGCAGTAAGTTTCCTTGGCCGACCACTGCGTCTACGGTCCTCAACGTTGCCCGTTTCTTTGTGCTTCTTCAAAAGAGCTTGGACAGCACATCTGGAAACCCCTGTCTGCCTTGAAAATTCTGCCTGGGAGAGACCTTGCTGATGCAGTATAACTACCTTGTGTCTTGTTGCTGTGCTCAGTCTTGCCATGGTGTATGACTTTTGACAGTAAACTGTCTTCAGCAACCTCACCTTGTTAGCTGAGTTTGGCTGTTCCTCACCCAGTTTTATTCTTCCTACACAGCTGTTTCTGTTTCAGTTAATGATTGTGTTTCAACCTACATATTGAATTGATGATCATTAGCACCTGTTTGGTATAATTGTTTAATCATACACCTGACTATATGCCTACAAAATCCCTGACTTTGTGCAAGTGTACCTAGAAGAATTGATGCTGTTTTGAAGGCAAAGGGTTGTCACACCAAATATGGATTTGATTTAGATTTTTCTTCTGTTCACTCACTTTGCATTTAGTTAATTGATAAATATAATCTATTAACATGTCTATTTTTGAAAGCATTCTTACTTTACAGCATTTTTTCACACCTGCCTAAAACTTTTGCACAGTACTGTATATGACTCTATTCACATCCCCTCAGATTTAAAATCCTCCTCAGGTTGGGTGCCTCTCAACTCAGATTAAGGTTGATACTGTATAAATGCATAACCAATATTTCCAGATGGATGAGACCATTCATTTTTAAATACATGTAATTCGATTTTTTGTATTGGTTTTATTTGTATTGAGGCAGGGAATTCTTAGGACTTTGTATCATCAAACCCGTTTCTGGTGACGACCAGTGGATTATATTTAGAATCTTTGGTTCTGTCGTTTTCTCAAATAAGACGACAAATTAATTGCTCAGTTGTTTAGAGTGAAAGAAATTTCTATCAGTCAGCCTGGCTAGCTCAGTCGGTAGAGCATGAGACTCTTAATCTCAGGGTCGTGGGTTCGAGCCCCACGTTGGGCGTTCTTTTTAAATACAAATTGTAGATGTTTCTTCGAGGCAACAGATTCTGTTCACATTGTACAAATTACTTATTGGTCATTGTCATATAGCAATTTCTATTGTAAAATGCGTGCATCGTTTATAGCTATAATGATATTGAAATAAATAATCTTACCTTTTTGGGTTGGCTTCAAACTGTTTCTTTTTTTACAATTGTCATGACATCTTTCATGGAGCAACAGTTGGTATGGGCGTAATAAACCCAATCGGGCCTTGATATGACAACCCTAGTCTGTGT
>JAGXEW010000853.1:0-45938 GCA_030684275.1 Acipenser oxyrinchus oxyrinchus
GCCACTGCACAGTGTCTCAATGCACAGGAAGAGCTCCTTGGATATTAGATAACAATCCGGGTCCTTATCCTGGTTACACAATGCAGAATTAAACTGATATTTAAGATCAACCTCATCTCACTAGCAGCTCACAGCGTATGTCTTACTGTAGAACTTCCCATGTTTGTGAGTTTTCATGTATGTTTCAAAGATGCCTCTGAAGACTGTCTTAATGTTTTGCTACAGCCAAGCTGTTAAATTAGTTATCTATAGCTCTCGACTAGAGTTTTTGCATTACTACACAAAAGAAATATGTATACAAATGTCAGTTATCTTGACCATGTATTTTTCTTCTTGTTTAGGTTCACTTTGTATAATGTTCTGTTTCAGAGCTCTATTGAGGCAACATGGGTGCTCTAAACTTCTGAGTTTAAAAAAAAGTCACCAGGATGTGATGACAGAAACAGAGAATGATAAACAAAGTGAATCTAAACAAGAAGTAGACATACCAAGCTACTTTATAAACTGAGATTGGAGGAGCATTTATTCACAGCAACAATAGATCACATTCAACTACACACCCTCAGTATCACCAAGTGGTAACATCATTGTACATTATTGATTTACTACAATTCCTTAAAGGGACAGAACACATGAATTCCTGTAGTCCCGGTTCATCCATGATTATGATACCAGGTCCTAGTGACCTACTGCATCAGAAAGCAGATTAGACAAACAGGCAGAGGACAGAAGCTCCCAAAAGCAACAGCTAGAAACCCTCCAGCAACCAGGTATTAAGTCAGTTGCAGCATTACACAATATTTACAATCATTCATGTCTGATTTGATAAGCAGTCCCAGTAGGTCACCCCACTGATTATACCCTTTGCAGTGACCTCAAGCACTGTCATGAGCTAAATCTGCAAGATATTTTGTTCTTCCCCCGCTTAGAAGAGCTGGCACAATGAGGCCGGCTCCACTGTAGACACACTAGCTACACAGCTTTATAACAGCGAACGCTATCACAAGATGGCTGTTTTGTAGCCATAAAGTCAATAGAAATAATCTGATGTGTTATTAATAATTAATCACTAAAGGTGATTATATATATATATATATATATACACAGTACTGTGCAAAAGTTTTAGGCAGGTGTGAAAAAATGCTGTAAAGTAAGAATGCTTTCAAAAATAGACATGTTAATAGATTATATTTATCAATTAACAAAATGCAAAGTGAGTGAACAGAAGAAAAATCTAAATCAAATCCATATTTGGTGTGACCACCCTTTGCCTTCAAAACAGCATCAAGCATCAATTCTTCTAGGTACACTTGCACACAGTTTTTGAAGGAACTCGGCAGGTAGGTTGGCCCAAACATCTTGGAGAACTAACCACAGTTCTTCTGTGGATTTAGGCAGCCTCAGTTGCTTCTCTCTCTTCATGTAATCCCAGACAGACTCGATGATGTTGAGATCAGGGCTCTGTGGGACCATACCATCACTTCCAGGACTCCTTGTTCTTCTTTACGCTGAAGATAGTTCTTAATGACTTTCGCTGTATGTTTGGGGTCGTTGTCATGCTGCAGAATAAATTTGGGGACAATCAAATGCCTCCTTGATGGTATTGCATGATGGATAAGTATCTGCCTGTACTTCTCAAAATTGAGGAGACCATTAATTCTGACCAAATCCCCAACTCCATTTGCAGAAATGCAGCCCCAAACTTGCAAGGAACCTCCACCATGCTTCACTGTTGCCTGCAGACACTCATTCGTGTACGCTCTCCAGCCCTTCGGCGAACAAACTGCCTTCTGCTACAGCCAAATATTTCAAATTTTGACTCATCAGTCCAGAGCACCTGCTGCCATTTTTCTGCACCCCAGTTCCTGTGTTTTCGTGCATAGTTGAGTCGCTTGGCCTTGTTTCCACGCCGGAGGTATGGCTTTTGGCCGCAAGTCTTCCATGAAGGCCACTTCTGACCAGACTTCTCCGGACAGTAGATGGGTGTACCAGGGTCCCACTGTTTTCTGCCAGTTCTGAGCTGATGGCACTGCTGGACATCTTCCGATTGCGAAGGGAAGTAAGCATGATGTGTCTTTCATCTGCTGCAGTAAGTTTCCTTGGCCGACCACTGCGTCTCACGGTCCTCAACGTTGCCCGTTTCTTTGTGCTTCTTCAAAAGAGCTTGGACAGCACATCTGGAAACCCTGTCTGCCTTGAAATTTCTGCCTGGGAGAGACCTTGCTGATGCAGTATAACTACCTTGTGTCTTATTGCTGTGCTCAGTCTTGCCATGGTGTATGACTTTTGACAGTAAACTGTCTTCAGCAACCTCACCTTGTTAGCTGAGTTTGGCTGTTCCTCACCCAGTTTTATTCCTCCTACACAGCTGTTTCTGTTTCAGTTAATGATTGTGTTTCAACCTACATATTGAATTGATGATCATTAGCACCTGTTTGGTATAATTGTTTAATCATACACCTGACTATATGCCTACAAAATCCCTGACTTTGTGCAAGTGTACCTAGAAGAATTGATGCTGTTTTGAAGGCAAAGGGTGGTCATACCAAATATTGATTTGATGTAGATTTTTCTTCTGTTCACTCACTTTGCATTTAGTTAATTGATAAATATAATCTATTAACATGTCTATTTTTGAAAGCATTCTTACTTTACAGCATTTTTTCACACCTGCCTAAAACTTTTGCACAGTACTGTATATATATATATATATATATATATATATATATATTTATATATACATATACATATATACTTTTATACATATATATATACATATATATATATATATATGTTTTTAATATATTCCAGAATTGTATTAAAAATATCTAAATGGAGTTTTCTCAAATCTGTAAATTCTGTTTTGGTTAGGGTTAGGGTTAGGGTTCCTTATGTATAAAATTGCATCCTCAGCTTCTGCTGCAGTATTGGTAGTTTTGCTTATAGAAAGTGGTAAGCAAGGGGCTGGAATATGAGACTGCATTTAGAATACTGAGAGCACACTTAGACTTTAGAATACTGAGAGCACACTTAGACCACTGTGTTCAACTCTGATCACCACGTTACCAACAGAACATTGGAGACAGTCCAGCGGAGAGCAAACTGAATGTATTTAGCCTAGAACACATTTTAAAGTCTTTAAAATCAGTTTCAGTTAACCCTAGACAATACTTTAAGTGCAGAAACTAGGACCAGAGGACCAGGAATTAAATGGAGAGTGCAAGGGTATGGAATGGATTACCTAGCTCAAAGTTATGAGATTAAGCAGCTACCAAGAACCAGATAACCACTTATGGCCTCCTCTCGTTCGTAAACGTTCGAAATCAAATTGTACTTTGCATTGAGGGTGCACGTGACCTAACTCATTTCAACAAATTTCATTTGTAACCAGATTTGAACCCAGGTCTTTAGAGGTGAAAGACATGTAACCTGCAGGTCATTAGATTTCTGTTTGATATTTATTAATGTGCGATTTGTTATATACTCTGATCTCATAATTGGTATTTGAAATACAGGTCTCAACAGGAATGGGTGTCAATTTCCTCTCTTAAATGAGTCCCAGTGGGACACTGTCACACAACCCTGATTAGCAAGTATAATTTCATCGGCTCTGTTGATACAGCAACATTCGTTTGGATATTGTGATTAATGACCCGTATGCTTATCAGTGGAGTTGCCAGCACGAGTAATGCAATTGGAATAACAATGAATAAACATGACGTATTATTTCACTCTGAGCAGGGTAATTGCATGTCTTAATATGACCTACTGCATGTCTTTATTGATGAGAAGACCAATGGACTGATGTCAAAGAATCTGATACTACCACTCATTAGCAAATAATGAGCAGGGAAGATTTTTATTAAGAGTGTAAAAGCAAAACAGAAGTAAAACAGTGCCTTTCGATAGAAATAATCCACTAGGGATACAGTATTTGTATTTGTTGCCAGTGGAAAATGATCCACACCAAACCGACCCCACTGTATATTTTCTTAACTGTCTAACCCAAATGTACTTGATCCTGTGGTTTGGGGTTTTGTGGAGAGGAGTGGGGATCAGCACAAACCAGAATTCTAGTCTCATGTTCATATTTTCTACAGTTTGTGCTGAAACCCCACATTAAATTTACTTTGAGTATGAAGTAAACAGCTTTAAAAATTGGGATTAGGTCTTGCTTTCGGCATAGGCTTGAGGTGTAGGCCCGGGTCCTCCATTACCATGGTAACAAGCAGGTGCTTGGCTAGACCAGCAGGCTAGTGTTCCACAGGCTGCTCTGAAAGGCTTTGAGAGAGAGTGGGGCTGACAGGGGGAGGAGGCCGGGGCAGGGAGGGAGGCTCAGGTGGAGGACAAAAACAACAGGGACAAGAGAAGAGAGAGGCAAGGAAAGGAAAGGCCCGGGAGGCACAGGGGAGTTAAGCTGGGAGAAGACAGCAGAACGGGAACCATAAACAACCCCAAGGTAGTAACCAGATATTAGTGTTAGCGGGAAATGCTTTAACAATGCTTTGCTCTAGAATCTGATCAAATTATACATGCATAGAATGCATTATCTATCATTTGAATTAATATATTATTGTAAGAATTAATCAGTTATCACAACCTTATGAAAGTTTACCACAGTAATGTGTGGTTTCCCATGCTTATACTACAGTACTATCAAATTTAAGTTGTTTACCATTCCATGTTTGAATACGGTTTACTGTGCTTTCCCAATGCATACTGCAGTATGCTAAGCATTTACAGCAGCACGGCACAGCACTATACACCTATATAAATAAAATCAAAATCAATAAAAGTTCATACAAATAAATTAAGAAAACGAAAAAAAAGGACGAAGCCAGTATCTTGCAGCGTCTTTAAACCAAAAAGCCACATGACTCCATATGGGAGCCGTCTTAGGTCACAGGTTAAAGTAAAGGGTGAGAGGAGTTTAAAACTTGCTCGCTGTAATGGATTATGAGATATTAGCAGTAGAAGATGCAGATTTGCATTTCCTTCCAGGAATGCTTATAAAAAACTGAAGATTTTAATTGACCAACACAATGACGTGAATTTTTAAGATTGCTTTACAAGCACTACTTTTGTTCCAAGTCAAAGTGTACGGAACTGAACGAGCGACTCCTCGCAGGGTTCATGCTTGGCTACCTTTAGTGCTCTTACAAGGAAAACAGACACTAAAACTGACAGCACAGTTAACAGTAAAGGATACCCAGACCTAGCCAAAGCTATTTCAGAAATCTACCCACTCATTTCACGATAGGGAAGGGCTATTAGGAAGAATGTCCATTGTGTGGAGAGAATATTGTTTTTAAAAATTGTTTACTGGGGATAGCTTTCATGATTTTGAAAGTGATATCATTATAAAACCTGTTTGTTTCTCTGAACCAACCCTTTGTAAACACGAAGTAAATGGCTATGTGAAAAAGCATGTGGTCTGTATCATTGACACGGCCTGGAGGTCAAAACAATGTTGACATGAAACGGTTCAAAATGACTGAACAACGCCCGTAATGGACCTTGATGCAGAGAATCACAGAATACAGTGGTGTACCGATCACATCATCTGAAAAGTTTGCTTTTGCAGTACAAAGCAGTGCTCTAGATGGCGCTGGTACTTACTAATATGAAGAACTAGCCTACATTATTGTATGTCTATGGCAGGCAACTAGAACAGAATAGCAGCTCCTGAACTCAAAGACAAAGTGCCTTAACACAGGCTTGAAAAAAATACAAAAACACAATATTCGAGTAAGTGCAGTAGGATCCACTAAATAAGGGGACAGTAGAAACTAAGAAAACATCATTTGAAACTACTGCACTTGATTAATAACCATCTTGTATTTTCAAATTAAAATACATAGTAAAAATGGTATCTACCACATGGTACACAACAGATCCCTCCAGTACCTCTTGTAATCTGTGCTCAGGGTTACACTATTGATTCTTCACAATGGTCTGCATGCATCTACAGCAGTAATAAACCAATCCAACACCTTCAGCCTCCTACCCCTCACAGGGCTGGCCAGCACGGCTCTCCATGGCAACCAGTACCACCGCCTGCCTTCGCAAGAACAAACCAAAGTATGAATCGCTTTTTCACAACCTATTGACAGCAGACTTGTTTACAAAGAACAACCCCCTGTGTATTCATACTACATCAAATCAGAGATAACTTGAATACAACCCCATTAATATTTATAGTTTGGGGGGAAATAGAAATGGAAACACCTTTGATATGTAGCACATACTTTTTGTGAAAATGGGCTCACATGACCAGTACATTCTGGATTCCCTTATAAAAGTTTACTACGGCGCATTTTCACTGAATTTTTTCCCCCATGCTTTTCTCATGGTTATACTGAATTTGCCATATTCAACCATGGTTTTACATGTTTTTTTTTTATTTTACTTTGCCATACCTTTCTGTGCTTTACCATGTTTTCACTATGCTGTATTAGGCTATACTTTACTTTTATAAGGGATGCATTCTGTATACATAAAAGCAGCACCTCCCTATTGATGTCAGTTTCATTTATGATGGGGAAGGTCTTGTTTTGATGAGACAAGACTAGATGAATATGTGGTTTACAAGACTGGCCTGAATTTCAAGAGAAATATTCTCAAAATGAATGGGTTAATACGTAATTGCAGAAGGGGGTCATGGCAACAAATACAGTTATGAAAAGATATCATTAGGTGAGCAGGTGTTTGTATCACAGTAAAGTATATTAAAATGACTGATTTACAGGAATAACTTTGTGTTCAAGATAAATGTAAAAATGGAAGTGGGACTGCAGAGACAGATGTACAGACAGTGAGACACCTTGATATATCCCAAAAACGCTAAATACGCTCCATCGCAATTTTATAAGCAGTTTTCCAAATACTGTATATGCAAAAATGACACACAGATGGGCAAATGTACAGACAGACCAATTCCCAGAATCTAATTCTCTAAATAATGATAAATAACATAAATCCATCACAACTGAATATAAAGTATACCCCCGGATAAACACATATTTAGACAGACCACCACCAACACTGATTCATATTCTGCACAAAAGTCTCCCATCCAAGTACTAACCAGGCTCAACCTTGCGTAGCTTCAGAGAGCTAACACCATCAATGTACAGAGCGCTACGGTTTGAGGCTTGAGTAGCTCAGTTGGTGATATATTATATTTGCCTGTAGATAAGAGGATTACAAGTTCAAATCTAGCCTGTGGCGATAATCTGGCTTACTCCCTACAGCAGCTTCCCATCTCACTCTACGGCACAGCGACATCATCTCTTTGAAAAGGAGCTCCAGGTGTCTCAAACAATGACAGACAGGAGGTGTTGATACAGACTCTAGGTACAGGCCTCATTTTCTATTATAAAAACATTAAAACCCTACATAAAATACAGTCAAAGCACCTTGAAAGTAATAGTTGCTAACAAAATAATGGAAGAAATCTTACCTGTTGGTTTTCCATTTGATACACACAGTAGGTCTCAAATGTGCAGTTTTCAAAGAAACATGTTACAGTACACATGTATTTGAATTAAGAACATGACATCTGGTACTACATGAAGTTAAAGAAATTTCAGTTAGCAAGCCATGCTTTTAGATCGTCTTACACTTCCTGGAGAAATTGTCCTCCCCCTTTGATGGCTGCTTTTCTTTTTAAATTTAGTAATCGCCAATTGATTTTACCCCTTTTTTCCCCCAATTTGATATGTCCAATTGTATTTTAAGCTCAGCTCACCGCTACCACCCCCGCGCTGACTCGGGAGCGGCGAAGACGAACACACGCTGTCCTCCGAAGCGTGTGCCGTCAGCCGACCGCTTCTTTTCACTCTGCAGGCCCGCCATACTTATACTAAAAGTTTTATGATATCTAAATTCTACAATAAACCGCTTTGATGTCAAAATGTTCAAATGTTTTGGTGCTTGGTTACAAGCATGGAGAAGTTACTTCTCCTGAAAGGACAAAACAGCTTACAATGTGTTGTTTCTTTAATACAAACTTTTCTTGGGAATATTTGTTTATAACACATACATTTCTCAGAAACATTTTTTCAGAATTTCAGGTCATTTATTTCCTTTACAAGAACTCCCAGAAGCTTCACTCTTCGCTCACGTTCTGAAAAACTGCTACTTTCACTATGACTGACGTGTTTTCAATGCTGTTCGCTTTTCTTCTTAGACCCACTTGAAGTAGAATGCAGTAACACAGAAGAGTAGCATTGAAATATCTGCAAGAAGTTATCCAAACATTTTCTTGGCATTGATGGCAATACAGATTAGGTAAGACCTACTATACTAAAATTACACTCAATGTACTTTAATACTGAAGTAATCTGGTACTAAAACAGGGATATTGAGAGACACTGTGGTGTATTGTGTTGGCGTAAGGGGAGGTTGCCATGGTCCCACATCATTGAATGGGAATTATTACTGGAACCAAGAGCAGGCCGCAGGCAACTGAGACTCTCAGTCCCTGTAACTGCAGCATTGTCCCGAAGGGAAAGACACAGAGCTCTTACATAGTAACAGATATTTAAAGCTGTAGTAACAAATATATAACACGCGATAGTTACAAATGATTCCAGCATTCAGAAGACATTAGCTAAAGAGGGCACTGCAGACAATTCACGTTTGTCTTTACCTTCAAAAGGTGTATACACACTGCATGGCTACTTTAGTAGGACCTGTATATCATATCGAGTTGGGCTACCATTTACCCTAATCACAGCCTTGACACAACGTGGCACAGACTCCACAAAGTGCTGGGAGGTCTCTCGAGATATCCATTATCCCCAGAGATCCATATCCAGCCAAGCCTCTCTACCATCTTTTCCCTCTGTCCGTCACTTACTGTTTGTGGGCAAAGACGACCACTTTCCTTCCATGGTGCCGTTGCTGATAAACTCTGATGACCCATGTCTCGGAGCATTCTACCAAAACGACTGTCGCTTGTACTGTGGCACTTTCCCCAATTTAAAATGTCCCACAACAGCTCAAAGAAATGAATGTCAGTGGCCTCCGATCCCACTGCCAAGCCACTCACCTCTTTACAACCAGGATCTCGACAGTGGATGAGCTACCGGCCCTTGGAAGACAAAGGCCAGCCCTGCAGGTGTTTGCTCAAGCTCACTAGGTGCCTAGCCAGTAGGGGCGATGGAGCCAATGCAACACCCAGAGATCCACCGAGCCAGAACCCTGCGCTCCCCTGACTGTAGGACTCACCCAGCACACCGTGCCATTGTGCCTTTACCAGGTGAGACTATACATTAAAACCGTACATAAAAATCTTTACAAATGCAGTGAGAACTAATCCTGTTTTTATTTTTGGAGGTTAGCAAGTCTGACAGTATCATCAGATTTCTAGTTGTGACACAGATGGGCTGCTATAAATACTGCAATGATTTGTGGTTTGGCAGATGGTGTTAAAGCAGGTAACGCCAAGCAGAGTGCCTGTGGAAGCCTCAATCAGATAAAGAAGACAGGGAACCTCAAAGGCAACTGGCCTCTGGCCAAAAAATAACTAAAGACAGACTTCACAGTGTAAAAATAACTTGAAAGCGTTTTTAACTGGGACAATTTAACCCCTTACAAAAAGGTCTGAACCACTGAGATAGCATTACAATCCCAGTGTATTGCATTGAAGAAACTTTAGCAGCACCCTTAGCACACCATCTGATATTGCAGCACAATGGATACACAGCCAGTATTTCACACAGGCTGATGATTTGGTACCTTGGTGACATTATATCTTTGGTATGTAAAATGTAACTGGATTTAGCTGGCTCTAACATTTGGACACAGTAAATCTGACTCGCTCAGAAATTACATTTTCACTAGATCGTAAGTCATGTTTTGGGGAAGCTTGATGCTTTATACCATTCTGCTATAACATGTGCTTCTTATCATACTCATCACTGTGATCGTTATATTATGGTTGAATAGCCTTCATTGCACACTAGGTGACTGGATCACTGGCTTAGGCTAGTTTATAGAACCCTGATTGGGAAAACCGCACTATATCTGTGCAACCTGTTACAGTTCTCTGTTTACAATTTAAGATCAGATTAATTTATTTCATTGGTTCTTCCCAGAGTGTCCACTGTTTTTGGGTGTAATTCATTTCAGTTTGTGGCTGTTTATGACTGGAACGAATTTCAAAATCATATTAAAACTACAGAGTTTTGTTTTCGGAGGATGTTTTTAATCAGAATCTGAATTCACTATTGTCTGATGCATGTGTACGTACTTGTTAATGTGTTACTTGTTGTATTTGTTTGCTTTGTGCTGCTGTGATGTTTGCCTATTGACCAAATCATTGTTGTAAATGAGAATTTGTTCTCAATCTTCTTATCTGGTAAAAATAAAGGCTAAATGAAATAAATGAAAAATAAATGTTAAGAATGGAACAGTAATTTATTAACGGGATATCATTGATAATTTGTTTAGTTTTGATTTATTATTGTACTGAAAAATGACCTCTGAAGCCAGAACAAGCATCAGCACCATGACTGCCTAGATGGGTCCTTCCTCTGTCTTTCAGTAGACATCCATGTGTGAAGAATGATATGCTAGGGGGATTGTTAAGTGCCACAAAATTAAAGTGGACATTAGAAAAATACTTTAATTCCATCCTCTCTCTATTGTGGAAGAGAACAATGGTACAGTTTCATTTTAAAAAGCCGACCACCTAAAAGCAGACTGTGAACAAGTGTGTTTCATGTACGATCAATAACTGTAAATATTATTATTGTCCAATCGTAGTTATGGTGGCAATGGACGACAGACAGATTAAGCAGTCAGTACAGACAGTAAGACTACAGACAGCACTGTATATGGACACTCATTGTGGTCCCATTCTACCAATGGCAGCCTCATCAAAACTACAAAATAGCAGACCATCCTTCTTACTGAGAACTAAATATTTACATCCTTGATGTTTGCAGCGAGGAGCTCCTTCTTGAATTATCTACAGTACAAAGGCGAGCGTGACTCGAAAAATGTCTCTAACGATGGGAATGAAATGCTGTACCGTACAAAGAAAACCACGTCTTACTCGACTGCAATGAAACCTTGCTGAGCTGCCTCACTGAAACACACATCCCTGAGATATAACAAGTCTGTGGGGAGATATTAATCAGCCAGCAGGGCTCGTGCACTGCCCTGGATTCCAACATCACAAAGCATGAACACACTTTCATTACTAGCTTTCTCTCCGCAAATTCAAAACGCCCACCTTGTCCAAAAATACGCAATCTACAAGGTGTAGCGCTGTTAACTGATCATTGTTTTGCCTTCCTACTGTTTAATTGCATTTTCTGGTTCTGCGCTCAGGGTTCATTATTCCGTGCTGGGGTGTATAGCCCTGCCAGCAGGGATCTAGTGGAGACGTCCATCACTGCATGTTCTCCTGGTTTACCCTGGGCCCCTTTATTACCCTGGAAGGCAGAACAAAAGCTGTAGTTTAATTAAGGATCATTGCGGATCAAGTCCACCTTCCTTGTGGAGTCTATGCCATGTCAAGGCTGCAATCAGGACAAACGGTGGCCCAAACTCATAACAGGTAAAGGTCCTAACACAGTGGCCATCTGGTGTGCCAAATCTTGACCATCATGAATTAAACTTACATCAATAGGGAAATGCTGCATTATCAATGAACACATCCCTTCATTATCAATGAAAACATAGCAGTGTAATGAAGCACAGTGAATGCATGGAAAAAAACAAGGTTAAGCATTGTAAAGCACAGGTATGACCTGCTAGAGGCTGGTAAAAGTTATGCTACACCTATATGTCTGAAAAGTGAATTTGTCGATGGTGAGAAAACTCTTGCAGAGTATTGCCTGAGCAGACAATTCCTAACGGAAATCAGTGCAGAGAAATATGCAATTTCTGTGTCATCCTTGATAATATCTATGCAGGCTCTGCCAGCTGCTTAATGAAGCAGAGTTGTGTGCGCTACAGGCCTGAAGATCACTGTCAGTGTGATTCGAGCTTCACAGCTCACAATGCACTTTTCATGATCCACGGTAAATGACTGAATCATTGCAGAGTGGCTACCTCTATTTAAATAGGGGCTTGGTTAAAGTGGCTCTGTCTAATGAAATCATTGCACAAATCAAACATGCCATGCACTTTCAGTGCACTTATAAAAGAACCACATCATAAACACGGTTTCCATTTGAAAATGCAGTATCGGGTACTAAACTACTCTGAAGAAAGCTCTTTCTATAAAGTGAAATAGCAGCTACCAGAAAGTAAGGCATGCAAACTGACAGCTCTTAGTATTGCGCCAGATATTTGTGGTGCTTCTTGTCAAACTACATTTTTAACCTGTGCACACAGTGGATTTAGGTCATAGTGATTTATGTTTCCACGGTACTGATAGCTCTGATTTTACAGACAGGGGTTGTATGTCAGTGACATGCCAATTCAGATGAAATCTGTCTGTGCTAAAGGTCAAATCAGACCCAGCAGTGAAAGCCCCCAGTTCAGTTTTCCTACCTGCAGTGCCATCTCCTGTAAAATGTATTTCTACATTCAGCACCAATGGCTGGTTTCTGGTTATAGAGCTCCCTCTTGTGGTCACCAAAAAACTGCACAAATACAGAGCTCTCCTTTGTTTTTACTATTGTAATTATCATTTCCAATCCCAATTACATTTTAGCATGACTCTATTCTCGAATATAAGCACATGTGCTTATCTATGAACAAGCAGAAAAATATTGGGGAGGAGGGAATGCGTTTTTTCACACATAATGGTCAAGCCCTCCAATTAGACCAAGGTAAAGTCGAGGAATAATCAAACAGAACCTGACAACAGGAATCTCTACAGGTTTAAGGTAAAGTGCTGTTATGCTAATGAAAACTAAGAACAATGTTACTAAAGCCATCATTTCAACCTATAAGATGTTTGTATCAGTTCTAGTGTCAGAGATAAATGCTTGACAATAGTGTGACAAAGCTGGAATTTAAAATAATTGAATAGTTCCATACATTCTCAGCCACGCACATCCATTTATAATCCAGATCTCAAACTCTAATTCTCAAAAGAAAATCTCAAAAGAAATACTGTGTTAGCAAACATGCATTTTCATTTGAAAACGAGATCTCTGGGATTGAAGGGCCGGGCACACCATCAATAATACTGGAACTACAGGTTAGGAAAATGGATTTTAAAACATGTAGTTATCATATAAAAATATAAAACAATGACGTGTTAATCAAACAGTTAAATTAAAACAGCAGCTTGAGTTTGCAGATATTAGTATATTAAAACAGAACAATCAAGGCTTTAAAATCAACTTTCTTACTTATAATTAGCGCCTTATGCTGGCCCCTCTTTCATTATCATACAAATATATTGTTTTACTTTAATTCAGGACAGTTTTCAAGTACAGTACAACCTAACAGATAAGACCTAGAGCTACTTCTTTGTATGTAATGATCACTTCCTGTACTGCCCGACCATTGGAGTAAACCCACAGCACAGGAATTAACTGTGTACAAGAAAGCAACAGCAACTATTAATCTGTAGCAAAACATGGTCTAATTAAGGAATAGAACACGAGCAGGAAAGATCCTCACACAACAAATGCAGGATCTGCTGTAATATTTCTAGTGCTAAGAATAGATGAGAAATTGGATTTAAAACCTCATACAGTCTAAAGATTATAGTGCTAACAAGTAAAGTATTAGAAACAGGGCTTGGGAAGTGTGAATTAATAACATTACATTTGAAAGAGGTTAGTGTAGATTTAGTTCCTTTACCTGGATTAATTCTAGCTGAAGTTCTGACTGCATTAAACAGAACGGGCTCATTTAGCAGCTGTGAGTCTGTCTGTTTCCTGCTTCTGCAACACTGCAGCCCTGTAAACAAGAGGCTTCATCTCAATACGGTCGTCCTGCATTAACACTTAAACAGACCCAGAACAAGCTAGGCTGCTGCAGGTAACAAAACCCTTGCATCAATCTTGACTGTCGTGCACTTCCATTCATAATAACCATCTAAAGTGTGCAGTTTAGAAAGAAACACGTTATAGCAAACACGTACTTACATTTTAAATCATGACATTTGGTACTAACGAAAGTTCTCAGTTTGCTAGCCTTGCAGTCTGTTACAGCTTTACTTTCTGCACCTCAGCCGTCTGGGTCAAAGCATCTTACTGGCTGAAAGCATGTCAGTCTTTAGGGGAAACAGCCAATTGGTTACAGATAGGAAAGAAGGGCCTGAAGGGGTGGGGACAATTCTACTCTCTGTGTGAAATGACCACGAAAGTGCAACTGAAAACAGGGCCTGCAAACAGAGATAGTACCAGATGAACATGATATGTTCCTTCAAAACTGCACATTTGACACCTACAGTATATAGTGAATAGATGTGCATGGCGAGGGAAATGTATGGAATTAATGTGTTCGCTAAAATCACTATAACAGTTAAGATGTTTCCAAAGCAAATGTCAAATATATGTTAGTGTTCTATAGTAGTAGTGTAAGTAAAATTAATTTTCCCCATACACATACATATTTAATACACCTTGATGAGCTGTAATTTACAGATCTATTCTAAAGGTAAAAGCAGTTTCAAATATCAATTAATTGCCCTTGAGTTCATGTTATTTTTCTTTGCCATTATCCATTCAAATCATGTGATAATATGATAATATGATTCTCCAAAAAGAACTGCTTTGTCTATAGTAGTACTGAGTAATACTGAACTCCATTCACTGTTCTGCAATAATGAGCTATGCCTTATTAATGTTAGGTGCAAAATCATGCTGCAATTACATCACTTTCATTTGTCCCTTTACTCCTAAATTGCATATATTTTCACATTGCCCTTAAATCAAGAGACATTTTCAACACAAATGAATAAGGGAAAGTAGCAATCCAGCCCATTGTCACAGAGATATGCAGTTTGACTAGAAGAAGGAAGCACATGCAACATGTAGCACACACTTGTGTGCAACTAGACTGTCCCCACATGATTCATTTGTGATGGAAATGGATTCCCAGACATCTATTCTGTAATATATACAAGCTGCATCTCCCTGTTGAAGTTTGTTTCAGTCACAATACAAAGTAAGATCAGACTTTTACATAAGTCTCATTGATGGTGTTTGGTTGGCAGGTGCTTCTATATCCAGACCTGCACAAACTATTAATGCTTCACAAGAAAGTGATGATTCTATGGGAATCTGAGAAGAATTTAAACACCTTGCGTATTTGCTACATGCGGTCAGGGCTGTCTATACCATGTTGACAGTGTTCTGGCAGGTGTTTATTTCACCTCTGTTGCACATTACTGAGAATAAAAATCAACCGAGGGGCTGGTATTGTTTCTGAATCAGAACTTGGATGCTTTCAACCATTTCCTGTGTCAAAGCTCCACCTGCTGGACAGCTACACGAATAACAACACAGGGATTTAAAGTGTTACAGCACTCTGCAGTGTTCATGAGACACGCATGACTTCATCTTTGCTGTATCCCGCCTTGTCCGTAAATGGTGAAATATTTCTCAACATAAACCACTGTTTTGCTGATGGTCATGAGACAAATGCTCTCTCTTCTGGGGAATGCTCCCGAATTAAAAGAAATACATTTCCAGCTCAAAACAAATATCAAAACCATCTGGATTATGTTGACTAATATAACACTGAGATACTGACAACATGGGTTACAGCAAAGGTAATGTTTCTTGTAAACACTGCAATCGTGTAATGTTGTATTTCATATTCAAAACTGGAAGCTCTATACAGTAGTGTTGTACCTTCAGCGACCTCTTTAAAACAAGAAGATTTTTTTAATGAATAATTCAACTACACAATGATGGGGGAGCAGTGAAAATGGTGCTGGCAGTGAGATAAATATCAACTGATTGTGTGCTTAAGAAAAACAGCATAAAACTCAAGGTTCAACATAAAACAAACAGCATGACACAAGACTGCAGAAAATCAAAAGAAACACAAAAAAAAAGCAAAGCAGGACATGTTTATTAAAAATAATGGGCACACAACAAAAAAAAAAAAAACACAATTACAATATAATTAATAAATAAATAAATAAATAATACAGTGAATCCTTGCTATCAAGACCAGTCAAGGTCCAGTCTAGCCTTAAATTAGTATTTTGAATATTTGTTTTTAAAATGTAGCCAACATATTTAATTGGTTAACACTTTATTGAAAAGTTTAACTGCCCTATGTTACTTATTTTTGAGCTTTTTTTCCAATTTACAGTTTTGGGTAGTACATAGCATATTGGTCAAGAGGCAATGTAATGGCTTGATGTATTTGGAACTGCTGATAATAACCTTAATATTGAATATTCGGACCATCACAATGTGAGTATTAGAGTGACATGGCGCCCTATCAGGACCATCGCAATGCTGAATCAACCCTTGCTGGAGCTGAACTGTCCTAAAATGACCCTTTTTTATTACTACTCTGCTTTCTGTTGTGTGCAATCATACACATTCAAAACATCACGCCATCTCTACCCAAGCAATATTAAATGTGTAATAAACGATATATCATGCAATGTCGCTGTTCTAAACTCTCCCTTTCAGATACATTTTGAGGATTCCTGTGGTGGTTGCATTGTACCGTGACGTAAGGGTTATGAGATAGGAGGTGTCACAGTGTGCAGGCCCTGCCTTTACAGAAACAAATACGAAAGGGTTAATAAATGCTGGAGTGCATCTCACAGAGAGGTTTACAAAAAAAAAAAAAAACAAAGCAAGCCAAAATGTATGTCTACTTTGTCTAGAGTTTTTTTGTTTTTTTTTTACACTTTATATATAAATATATAAATAGGTGTCTCCTCAACTAAAATCAGGGCAATTCATAAATAACGCACCATATGAAAGATATTTCAGAACATGTTTTTTCTTTTTGGTTCAGGTTTTCAGGTCGGTGGTCATGGAGGGCAGGAAGTCATACAGTTTTGCAGACCAGGAGGACTCAGTGTTCATGTATAGAAGACAGGGCTTGTAGCCGAGGCCTTCCATACATCCAGACAGGCCAAACCAAAGTCACACAACAATGCAGTGTGAACTGTGTAACACTCTGTGTCGATTGCTAAACCCTCTCAGAAGACCACAGCCAAGTACTGATGAAACAATGCAAACAGAAGTTCTGCAGTTCTTTTTACACATGGTGTGTTGCTTAGGAATCTGTGTGCATAGAGGTAGTGATTGAGGACTGAACCCTGATCTCCAGTTCCACAAACCTGCATCTGCTGGGCTAAACTAGGAGTCTGTTATTAGACTCAGATACTGGAAAGAGTTCATTGCAACAAACTGTCAACAAAACAGGAAAAACAAAAGCCTGCTGTGACAGGTTTCTAAAGGCAACGCGGCGTCAAGATTGCAGACATCATTAAATTTAAGAGGAGAGGAGAGCAAAGCAAGGTTTTAAAACCCGCTTCCTTTCAGTTCTAGTGGACCAAGGGGGGTTATTATTTATATAATACTAATATTTTTTGTCATCCCCACATGGGGCTGGAGTTACACAGCTCTTCTTCAGCATGCACACAACACTGGAAAGTTTTTCTCCATCAGATACCGTTTATCAACCACAAACCGAGGAAACACCTCCCCAGAACGTGGTCCCCACCAGAGCTGAAACTTGCAAGACGTATGGAAATAGATTTGAAAACCTTGTTTAGCACAAAATGAAGAAACTATGACTCCGTTCCCATGCTTTAATTGTTCGCTCCCATGCAGAGGCTCTGCTCTGGACTCTACCTGACTGCTCGTGCATCATTCCAATGGCTTTTGCCTTTGCTAACTCCAGGGCGGTGACCCATCTCTGCCTCTCCACCTCGAACTTGCCTTCAGGTGGTAGGAGCGGCCCCGCTGGTCAGCACGATGTTGCACGAGTCCTCCGTGTCAATGTGAGCCATGGCCAGGTTAATGGTGCCTCGACAAGTGTGGGCCATCTCAGCCTGTGTCCTGAGCGGCAAAGAGAAGGAGCTTTAAGCCACAGAATCAATGCTGGAAGGTGAAAGAAGGTCGACATGAAAAAAAAAAAAATCAGTGCAGGTTAATGTGGTCCCCTTGCATGACCTGTCTGTCTGGGATTGTCAGACACAGAGCAAGCAATTTCAGCTTGTTAAAGGGAACGTCTGCAAAATGAATACAGTTCTGAAAAGTGTGCAATACATGTTATGCTCAGACAATATATTGCTCTAGTTAGACGCCTGTGTCCAGTTTTGGTCACCTCACTAAAAACGTATTACTGCAGTAGAGAAGGTTTCAACCCCCTCTTCGTAAAAGGCTAACGTTCTGACTATGTACATTCTTTAATAAGGTCACTCCTGTTAAGGCATTTGATTGTTCCCTTCACTTAGTAGCAAGGTTTCACTTGAAGAGGAAACTATTATCATCTAAGGGATACCAAGATGTTTAATAAACAATGGGGTATGGTTGGGGATTATAAATGCTCCACCCCAGTCATTGCTAGAAAATTTAGAACATTTTAGGGGTAACACAGCTCTTGTTTATTAAAATAATTAGCATGAATCTGAAGAGCAGACAATTTCTATCTAAGGATCCCAAGATATCTGGTAAAGAAGTGAGCAAGACAGGAAAAACATGTTGCAAGCAACACAAACCAGCAGGGGAATCGCTTCCCCAAATCCATACAATGATCTAAAAAAGTAATTAGTTGTCAGTTGTAAACTTTAAAAACCTGCCCCTTCGACATGAAGAATATTTCTAATACTTTTTTTAATACTTTGTAAGCTCTCAGCGATAACAATCCCTTTCGTATGAATGAAGCTCCGGATACATTTCCTGTCTCTTTTCATCGAGTCTTGTTGACATGAGATTAGCATTTCATTCCATTAGCAGTTTACAGGATCATCTGAACAGGATACAGCAAGCTCAAGCAGTGCGCTGCCATGGACTAATGTCATTACAATCAGATGAGCATTTCTAATACACATATAAAACTGATTCAAGAATGTCCACATCAACTTGAACCACAACTGGATGACTGCAGTTCTCGATATATAAACTGTAGGTATGGCATACCTACTAATGGATGGATGGATGAACCAACAAAAGCTCACCATAGATCCAAATACCCTGAAGAATATTTGAACGTCGAAGCTTCATCACAATCGGATGAGCGTTTTTCAAGACACGGCTAAATAAAATGCTTCCTTACTCTGGGGATCTGTAAAAAAGTGCTTGGGAAACATGGAAATATTGCAAGCTCTTTGTGAACTTCACATGACCTTCTTTAAAAAAAATTACAAATAAGCAAGCTGTTTAGCAGCAGAATTAATGTAAAACACAAAACATTTGAACTCTAAACAGAAATGCTATTCCACCCTGAAGGTGAACCAGTCTTCATGACACAGATATGGGGGAAATGGGAAATAAACTGTGCACTGAAACAAGGGCAGTGTTACTCAACTTTTATTAAAATGACATTGTTGGCTGCACAGTGGAGAACAAGGAGCCAAGTGTTTCTGGTAACAAACAAACAAGCCTGTGTGTGCTGGACATGCACTCGGAGACTAGCGATCCAAACACAGGAATTTATAGAAAATAGGTCTGTTCTACTAATGCAGTGGGCTTTTTTGAACAGTGCACACACAAAATAGTTTTCACGTTAAAGTAACATTATTCAGCAGGTTTCATTCGACTTTATGAAGCAAATTTAGTCAATGCTATGGGCAGATGCAAAACTTTTGGCCATCGCTCACTTCTGATTCCAATTTTACTCATTACTCAAGGTTTTGCAAAGCATTATGTACTGCTGGCTCTCTAAGACGGGTTTGCTAATGACCCCTTGACAACCTTCAGATGTACAGCTTGTCAAAGAATGACAGGGCACTTTTAACATTGATTCTGACCCGCATCTGAGAAGGGACAATTACTGTAAGTAGGTGACTGCAGCTGAATAACAGTTAAAACATTTCTGTAAGCTGCCCTCATCCTTAAATGAGCTTGAAAGGCACTGTAGTTATTAGACCAAAGCCTTCAGGCACCACAGTGATCATATGCAAGAAGGGAAAAATAGAAACGCAGACTCTGATAAAAGGCAAAGGTCCTGGGTTTGTCAATTACAGATGATGTTTCTCTGTACTTGTTGATTATGCTTCGGATACCACATCTTGAAAATCGAGTGATGAGAGCTGTTTCAGTCAATGTTTTTCCTTCTTTATGCAAGTCAAGGATGTTATAATAGTAGAAAACACTAGTGGAGGCTTTGAGTAAATGGTTGATGCTCATAATGCATCAGAGCAGAAAAATGCAACATGTCTAAGACTTTTGCACAGCAGATAATATTATATATACACAATAATGCTATGAAGTAAAAATAACAATATCATAAAGTTCCAAGGTGTTTGTGGGTTTTTTATTATTATTAATTGCAGAAAACACACAATTATAAATGCATGTTTACATTGAAATGTTTCTTAACTCTAAACAAACACATTTCTGCTGTAATCTCGAGATACTGTAGATCAGACCCATACCAAGTTGTTCTTTAAATCCAAGTGTAAAAGATGGATTACAAAGTTAGTGTTGTAAACCTACCCAAATCCTCTGTCTGGCTTATAGACATGGTCCAGTTTAAGTAGTAAAGGTGTTTGCACTAAGATATCAGGCACATGGTTTAATCTATGTAAAGCACCAGCTAGTTTCTGTACAACTCGCGACGCAGAAGTCTTGTCTATCAGATACAGCTTGCCATAACACACTTGTTGCTACAGAAAGCAAACTGTAACCAAGCCCAGTAGTATTAGAGGTAGACACGGGTACTGGGTGCTGGGGTTTTCCTGTTGGAAATGTCCCTCAATCTATTCTGGATCTCCATTTCCTACCCGGTTTTCACAATTTTTTATATTAAAGCTGGGTTTATATTCAGTGGCTTTTATTTTCGCGCCTCATAATCGTTGCAAATAATTTCCCGGTTTTCTGGGTAAATATCACAGGTAATTTTGGGGGTCGGATGGAAAAGCAACACGTCTGTTTCTATTGGCTGTGAATTCTAACTCTGTAAAGCTGTCAAAATGAACCTGCTTCAGCACTACAAGACATTAAACAGGCAGCCCCAAACTGCACTTCAAATAATTCACATCTAATGAAATGTATCTACCAAATGTAAAGTAATGGATTATATGGCAGGTACAAATCATTTATATTTGTACTTTGCATCCATTTGTAATGTGAACAATGCACAACATGATAAATATGGCATTCACATTACATTACATTCCCGCTAGTAAGCGAATGCCCTCAGGTTTTAATGTTGGAAAACGACGATTACTTTGCTCTGCAGATGCTTCGGATTTGATTAGTTGCTTTTCTATTGCTGCAATCTCGGTCACATTTTCATCGGAAAAGCTGCTGTCCAGTTTATCCAAATTAAAACAAAGGTTGAAGTTAATAACAGGGGTTTCCATTTTGCTGTTTTTATTTAGTGCGTTTTATTTTTAAATTCTATGCACGGGATGACATTTATACACTGTAATGTTTGGAAATGCCGCTCTGTGATTGGCTGGTTTCTCATATGTGATGTATAATGGACGGAAATGCACTGCAGTTTTCAAGCACTGAGCCTTCACTGTGCTGCACAATGAATGACGTGTGTTAGGGCTGGCCCCAGGGTTATGTAGCGAACTGACACTGAATCCTCCTCTAACAGCTGCTTGCTCTGAGTGGGCTACACACACTAATGGCTCAGCAGATTTGAGAATTCAATTACTCTCCAACACACAGCATGCCATGTTAGAAAAATTTACCAGAAGACAAAGGTTCTTTTTCATCCCTTGTAGTGAACATTTTAGAAGTAGGTTTGTAGACAAATAAGTAGGTATTAGGATTATTGATTATTATTATTATTGCCATGGCTTTTATTTTGCAAGCCTCTATTAAAAATGTATTGACTGATTTATCGTTCTGTTGCCCTTTTTTGTCATCACATATATATTATATCACCAATGCATGTATGTTTTCATGAAGAATCTACATTTTGCAATTTACTTTTTATAATAAAGTGTTATCAACACTTGAAGTACTGTCGATTGTTACTGCCGTCCGATTTGCTATTCAGTAATTGGTTAAGGATTAAATTTCTGTTGTGGTTTGTACGTTTTTTTCTGCCAACTCTTTAAGAGTGGAATGTTGCTGAAGTACGTTGAAAATGAATATTTTCTAGTGAATCTGGCTCATTTTTAATGAGTATATTTGAAGAAATGAACTGGTCTATTGCCACATTTTTTTTTTTTTTGTATTGAATCCTACGTAGGCCCACTTGTGCAATTCTATCCAATTTTAAGAATTTTTCCAACTTCGCTTCCATTTTTTAATGACATCTTTAAACAGCTTTAGTGTTCATTATGTTGTTTAGCAATATGAGATATGATTAATATTACAAGATGATATTGTTTAAAGATGGCACTCACATTAAAAAAATGGAAATATGTGTCGCACAATTGGCCGAGTGCTGCCCGGGGGGGGAAGGGTTAGGTCGGCCAGGGTGTCCTCGGCTCAGCGCGCACCACTGACCCCTGTAGTCTGGCTGGGCACCTGCGGGCTTGCCTGTAAGCTGCCCAGAGCTGCGTTGTCCTCCGACGCTGTAGCTCTGTGGTGGCTGGTGGTGAGTCTGTAGTGTGAAAAGAAGCGGTCGGCTGACGGCACACACTTCAGAGGACAGCGTGTGTTCATCTTCACCGCTCCAGAGTCAGCGCAGGGGTGGCAGCGATGAGCCGAGCTTAAATAATAATTGGATGTTCTAAATTGGGAGAAAATAACAATAATAAAAATAATAAATTGGCGACAACTAAATTTATTAAAAAAAAAAAAAAAAATGGAAATACTCACATGTGGGCTTACACAGGACTCAATATTCAAGAAAAAAAAAAAAGAATTTGGAAAAAGACATGTTAATATCTGCAAATATACCCTATGTGTTTCAATTGTTCTGAAGGGATACGTGAGCAATGATTGCACCTTCACTTCTAACCTAATTTCAATAAGAGAACGATAAAATAATAGGGGTTCAACTCTTGACATTTTCTATTGCTCGATCAATCATCCCATCTACAATCTATTCATTGATTAATCACACCTGTTTGCTGGTGATATGAAATTGTACTTAAAGACAATTACAAGTAATATAAAGTATTAACATGATGCTATTTACTGCAAATGTTTCATAATGCCAGCTAATGTTTAATATACATATATATGACAGTGTGAAGATATTTACGACTTCCGTGAAAGGAAAGCACCGGTGAACAAATGTTGCAAGCTGCAGTCTTTTTTTCTTCATTCTGAGATATTGAAATATTGAGGATACCTTCCAGCTACTCTTTTGCCAAGGTCTGTTTTTTGATACCGCACTCAGGTAAACATCATACATAGGGGACAGTGAAAAAAAAATATAAGAAGAAGAAGAACATCATCATCTGAAGCTGCTTACTCTTTAACTCAACATAAAAACAGTATAAATATAATCACGAATCGGGTGATCATTATTATCAAGATTCTTCTCCAAGTCCTTAAATTAACCTTCGATTTGTTTCTTGCTAGTTTTTGTAGCTGTTATCATTCATTTGACTTGCAGAATCGGTGCAGACTGCACACTAAAGTTAACAGGGCACAGCTGTTGTCTAAGACAGCCATTGTCACAACAGGCTTTAAAACAATATCATCAGCAGACGCACACAGGAAGCCTCCTTCAAACGCATTCCTGCAAGGAGCTGTAATCTGTTCATACTGGGCTCTGTAACATAGACTATGGTAGCTTGTTCCAAATATATACCCTGTCTCAATTCTCTGGAGCATGGACACAGCAGCAGGTAGCATTCTCTACATGCATGCACTTTTCCAAAGAGACTTGGATATTACATTCACTTGTTGGGTCCAATGTAAAGTTTTGTTTCCCATAGTTTTCAAATTATAAGCAGAGTTTGTCATATCCCTTATCAAGCTCTGGATATTGATAACAAGCATGCTGTACTATTATTCCACATGCTGAGTTTCATCAAACTTGGCAATGCAAGATTACACTGTACTGCAGTTGTGGGAGACTCTCCAACAGCTCAGCTGTTCAAATGTCAATGTATTGTGAAGGAAGCAGCTGTGGCATCATGGCATGTTAACATGCAAAGTTTCATAAAATAAAATGAAACAGCTACAATGGAAGTTGTTTCACCTTTAATGAAACTACCAACTTGTCCATTGCCACCTTCTTATTTTTTCAATGGGAATCAAATCATATTGCTGCACTTTTTGAGGTATTTTCCCCCACTCTCCTAATGTGAACGCCATTTTTAAATAACGTCTGTGATAAATATTTTTTAAAAAGATGATATTGTTAAAGAAGGCGCTCAAATAAAAAATGGAAAAAATACACAAGTGTGCCGAAGTAAGATTCGATACACGAGGAAGAAACAGAACGTGGTAAGTTCAGTTAAACATAGTTTGGTTAAAGGTGAAACCACTTCCATGGTAAACATTTCAAACATTTCATTTTTAGCCATCATTTGCCATTCCCATTTTATAGGCCCTTGTCCTTTGGGAAGTTTATATTCAAACCAATCGGGTCTGTACTCATGCAAAAGTAGAATGTCCATACCAAGTTTCATCACAGGGAGACAAAGCATACAAGTGTGACATGCCTCCACTAGCTGTCTCCCTGAACCCATGCAGGGCCTAAAACCAGCAGCCAAGGGCCACAGGGCATGCCCATGCTCCTTCATCCTCCTTAGTTCCTGTAATAATTTAAACTGGTGTTGGGATTTTCATATTAGGTCTAATACAGCAGACATGGTTGGTTTGCTGTAACACCAATTTAAATATATAGAAGAGTGAGGAATTCCTGATAAGTTGTACACAGTTTCCAGAAACACTATGCTTTTGCTCAGACAGTGCAATTGTGCTATTGTTGTAAACTACAACAGCGTTCTTGAAAGTAAAGCAGCATAGAATATAAACTTAGCACTGCACGTGGTTACCTTCTAGCTTTATAGTTGTGTTCCTATTGCACAGAAGCAAAAGTTTAGTAATTGGAATCCCAATAGATTTGGTCGTTAGCAGAATTAAAATGTACCTGGAATTCTCATGGCCACAAATCTCCAGGAAACATAAATCCATAGATCTGACATGGGGAAGAACAAAATATCACATTCACAGCCATGCTTTCAAAATAACACACATTATTGCCCATTCATTTTCTCTTCGGTTTAAAAGAAGAATGTCAAGTTAAATATATAAAATGCATTATATAAACATTGAAAAAAATATATATTGTTTTACACTGGTCCAGAACACAATAGGAATGAGCTATGAAGATATGTTGAGGGAAATGAATCCACTTCTCCGAGAACAAAGAAGAATTAGGGGGGAATTGATTGAAGTCTTTAAAAACTAAAAAGGAGTTGACAAAGTTAACCAATACTTCAAGCGCAAGACAGAAACCTGGATCCGAGGACATCGTTGGAAATGAATTTGAAACTTAGGACAGAGGGTAGGAGACAGCTCTTCACACAGAGTGGTGGTATGGAAGGGGTTACCTAGTCATGTTGTTGATGCTGAATCAATGGGGTCTTTACTTGACACAGTTTTGGGCCAAATGGTCTTCTCTAGTTTATCAGTTTTGTTATGTTCTTAAATTATAATATTTTTAACAAGCAAACAACCTCATTAATCAAGATATTTAGTGAGCAAGCTGACTAAGTGGCATAAAATAAATGACCCAACCTCAAGTACTAAAACCCTGCAGGACTGCCCTTTTTGGCATCTGCACTGGTTGGCAATGGCAGGAAAGAAGGCATTGAAAGCCAAAAACAGAGCAGGGGCAATGCTGGATCCTTAAACAGTTTTAAGTCTGCCACAGCAGTCTGGCAGGAGGGTTTGGAACATGCTAACCATGCAACATCAGGAGATGTCACTGTCGCATGTACATGCTTAGATACTGTAAGTCTTGTTGTAGCAGCTCCAGCACTGCAATGATTAGGGGCAGCTTAAGGAAACAAAGCCAGAGTAAATAATGCAGTCACCTTTTTACTAAATCACTGTAATCTTTAATTCTATATTAAAACCGCTTAATGCTGCAAATTGTAAATTAATGAGGTGTTAGCATTTTAAAGGAAGGTGTTCCAAAGTGGACTGCCAGTAGCTCAAATAATCAGATTAAAAAGTGATGTCAAAACTATACTGTTTCATTCAGTTCTCCTATTAGCTGTCAAATCATACAAATGTGTTCCATGTGCGAGATCTAGAAAACACTTCAATTTCAAAAATCCGATCTCCTATACCAGGTTAGAGAAAGCTCGGTTTGCATGCCTGGAAAGAGAAATGGTCTTTCAACGCCTTCTTTCCTGCCACTGCCAGCCAGCTGCTGCTCCTAATAACCCCATGAAGACAATAATGTGGTGACCTAGTGAGAGACAAACAATATGAAAGCAAGGCATACAAACTGGGAGCTGACTTTAGACCAGATACAGTATCCATGTTGCAAGTAAACCTATTTACTTCTAAAACACATGCATCTTTTAAAACAGTCAGTTTAAAGTAACAGATTACATTTATGTTAAAAGTCAGCATCGATGCCCTCTGCAATAAGCGGTAAATTAAGAAATGTTGAGATTAAGACAATGTCAGAAAAAATATACCCACATTCTTCATACATAGATTTTGTAAGTAAGTGCGTGCACCACATGTTTTAAAATATCACCTACATACCTACCCAACTTTAGAAACCAGTCTATCTGTTTTGCAATACAAAGCTTAATGTGTCTTTAACCTCCTACTGCTGCAAGTAATAGCAGGTGAATAGCCGTTTAGGCACAGGGTGGCAAAGTGGCAAGCAAGTTTAAAAGACATTGAGCTTGTTGCAAAAAACTACTCAGGCGGGCATGTACACAGACTGGATGAATGAAGTAGACAAGACACAGATGAAATCCCATGTAAACACTAGCCATACATTGCAACCCTAAAGGTTAAGTACAGTAGCTTCAAGTGTTATTTCAATTGCTTTTGTTACATCTCCCTTACTATGTTTGCAATTATCCTGAGTGGTTCTGAGTTCAGTTGCTCCCATGTTAAGTTATAATCACTTATCTAAATCTGCCTTTACCTGGCTTTGACCCTATCTGGAGTGTCCTAAATGCAGGGACTCATTCCATATCAATCATGTGACAACGTGTGATCCTAACGATTGTAATAACTCAATATTGGGGCAACAGGACCCAGAGAATGACTGCAAACAGCATACAATAGTAATGGGGCATCTATAAAGAAGCAATTCAAATGCCATCTGAAGCTACTCTGTCATTATCAGTAACTGTGTGATGGCTTGGAAAGATGCCCTGTCAAACGTAATGACACACATAGGAACAGACACTTATGGGTTAACAGACTGCGGAAGTCTGCTTTTCTCTTGCCAGTTTCAGACTGTTAAATGGCCCTGACAAGAGGAGACAAGGCATCTAATGCAATAACATTAGAGGATAATAACCATGATGAAAAGATCCATCACAGGGGGATGCTTCAGTTCTACTGCGTATGAACAGGAATTCTGAACATCCTGGTACAAAGCAGAATTCTTTATTCTTGCAGCAAGGTTGTTTGCTCTTCTTGAACAAAATACTGCACGAACTGGTCAATGCATTGAAAAATATTTTTTTCTGAACCCCCTTCTAATCACCGAGTCACGTGATTAAATGATCGTCTCACGAGTCTAGCAAACAGGGAAACTCGTACAGGCAAACCACAGGGCAAGCTGAAAACAGTTCCTTGTATAATGATTTATATTTTTAAGTTATGTTCCTATAATACTATTATTTCTTTCAAATAATTTCCTAATTGGCTGAGGCCTGAAAACTCCTGGAGTATGTACAGTAGTAAGGCAAGACGTATGGGCTTGTCTCAGATATTTCAACCCCAAGTCAAACTGTTGTAACATAGTGTGGTAATATATAGCCACCTATCATTTTAATTCGCTGTTCTGTACAGAGTTGGTCGTTCTATTTCAAAACACAGGGAACACAACACTCATTGCCAGGTGCATCTCTCCATTAATCGATGACAGCTTTTATAAATGACGCCAAACAATTCGCAGTTTACATAAACGATCAATAGTAGCTAATAAATGACTCCTGAGTAACTTTTTGGCCATCACTTAGTACGACGTAGAATAACGCACTGTGCTGTAAAATGCTTCCAACTGACATAACGACATGTTTTGTAAACATCTTTGCACATCGCATACACACTCCTGAATTACCTGTAATATGATAGTAGGCCGTTGCTTAGAACGAACCATCGGCGCTGGTACCCCTTTATGTAGTTTGTCCATTTAAAAAGCCAGCCTTTGTAAGTGTCAGATCCCGGGGCAGGGGCCCCTGCTGGTGCAGTTGGTGCCGTACTAGAAGCGACGCTTTTAACCGGGTCGCTCATCCTCCTGTCTGATAGACTGGGGTTTGCACGATAAACAGGGCACCGCGGTGAGGACTGACACTATCCCGCCGAAGCCGCTGCTGGGAGCGGCCGCTTTCCCATAGACTAATCGCCGAGGACCGTGAAGATGGGAGGAGGGTCCCTGATACATAACAACGCGCCCCCTTCACATGACGGTGAATGCGTGAAATAGTACAGTTGGACTTAAAAAATCACCGTCACGTGACTTAGCAAAACTGCACCTCACACGTGATTCTAATTGAGAGACGGTCCGGGGATAAAACTGGGATAGAATTGTCATGTAATTATTATTTTTAAAATAGAGAATTAGCATGATGTACCAAACACATAAACGTTTGTGTTTTCTAACTTGTTTTTCATTGGGGTATGAAACCTCAGCCATTAATCATACAATGCGTAGAAAAGGCAATTGTAAAATGAAAACAGCTGCTGAGTTTGCTTTAGTTTAACGGGTTGGACAAAAAAATAGAAACAGCTGCCATAACACTGTCAATAGGAAGACACTGATTCTACTCTGTTAACGCTTACATGCATTCAGCCCTGTACAAGGCTGTGCTATCGTGTCAAAAACTGCGAACTCTGCTTACTACACCCCCTCGTACATCATGTGCTTTCAATAAGTGATATTATACTATGCTAATTCATTTCACTGAGTCTCGAGTCTGGAGATATTAGGTACAGAACACACTTTATACTTTCACTAAAATGCATCTGATTGGTTTGTATATTTTATTTCAATATTCATGCAAATGTATGCAGATTATTAACCGTAGTTGGATGGGATTTTTTTTTCATATTTAAATAACCACACAAATAAACTCAGAATATTGATCGTATGAAACCAAACAGCCTTAAGTTAGTCTGCTTGTATGGAGTAAACCACTGGCACTCTGCGTTTGACATAAATGTGTACTACCAACTCTAATAATATAATGTTTTATAAATAAATTATTAAAGGCTATGGTTGCAGGGCTATATTCAATACTGTGCTAAGTTTGCACAAATGTTACAAAACCAGCAAGAAACAACCAATATGAATGTACAGCAGGACCTCTTAAATTACCCCTGGAGTTAGTCATTTGCAACATTTTGTTTTTCTTTGGCCCACTTAAATTATGTGGTACAGCATATTGTATTCAGATAAATCCAGCTGTGTTCAGATACAGTATCAATTCTCACCTGCAGTTCCATTTTTTTTACCAAAAGATGGCATCAAACTACTGTTTGTAGGAGAGATATCGAATCAAAACATTGCGCAGGAACAGAAACACCAGTAAGATAATAACAAACAGCTTTCTTTAAGTTAGTATGTTACCAGATTTATATATAAAGACACTTTGGTTAGCCTAAATTATTTGTAGGCAACTACTGAAGAGCGTCTCCTGAACTCATAGTCAAAGCACATTAAAAAAAAACTTACCAAAACCAAAGACATATATTTATTTGCGGGATTTCAATAAGAACCACGCAGAATGAGTGGTAAGGAGGCAGTACAGAAATGTTTTTAAAAAAATGCAATTTGAAGCTACTATGTTTCGAAGGGTCTTGGAGTTCTTCCTCCATCTCTCTTTGTCTTCCCTCTGGGTAGTCAATGGTTCCAATTACCTGGCCTTGCATCACCTGTCAGAGGCGTCACGTCAATTGAGGATGGCTTCCCCTGGCCCTGAGATTCTGCGCCACTTTGTGTAATAATAATTCATCAGTCAATAAAATCATTTCTTCATGAAAATCTTTGCTTCGATTCTTGAATGTATTGTGATCGCCAGACATTGATGATGATGTTAAAATGTATCTTGCACGTTATTTTAATTAAAATCCTGAAATATGCTATACACATCTTTAGAGAATTTATGTAACACCGTTCTTCATCCAGATCATATTGTTATAAAAATGTCTAAAACATTTGCTCAAAGTCTGATTGATATGGGTGGAGTACAATACACAAGTCTAATACTGTAATGGACAGAGCAAAAGGTCCAAGAGAGTTTTTGGACACATATGACAGGAGAGGGTGAAATAACCACACTATCTGTGTGGAGTTTTTCTGGTAAATCAATGCACAAGCAATATCCCCATAGCACTACTTTAAGAGGCTGATACTAAACAGATTTACCATAAGTAAAAACTATAGGTTTGTTTCAACAGTACAATGTTACAAACATTTGTATTTTTAAAATGTAGTGCCTAATTATTTTACCACCATTTTCCTGCTCATTTTGAATGTTCATAGATAGTACATTTATTAGGGGCAGTTTTCCCAACAGTAAGTACAGGGAAGTTAAGCCACTTTGTTTGATCAACTACCAGGGAGTAGATACCATCCCTGATTTAAATACACCCCTCTACTCTGCTTGGGGGACCTGAAGGTCAGTGAGCGACCCCTAATCCAACCACAGGTCCTGCAGGGATCTGCTAAAGCTTACCAGGCACCTGGCCCATAGGGTCCACTGAGGTGCCTTTTTCTCCCCAATAAGAGCACCAGAGCGGATTCAATGACTCACCATGCACACCACGCGGCCGTGCCTTTACCAGGTAAGCAGCTTGGTGAAACAACCGTTGTTATTTGTGTCTCACCAGTACCTATTCATATAGTAAACATGGGCTTAAATGTTTTTATAAAAAACATATAAAAAACTATTTTAAAACACACCAGATGTGCAAAACAATTACATCTTTGGCGTTGCATACAGAACAGGATATTCAAGCAGAACAAGGAGGGAGGATAAACAAAAATTGAAAGGAACAACTCAGAAAGCGTTCTTAATCTTGTGCTATATAAAGTGTTGCGCTTTTATAGCCTTTATGATTAGCATACATAAATGCAGCCATTCAGGCAGCAAGGTACTACAAAATGTAATTAGTATTGCGTGAAATATGTATTCTACTTCATACCACAACAAAATATGAGTCAGGCATTCCACTATTCAAAAGGGCTCAAGTCAATTGACTGCACTTACCTTGTCTAGTCAAGTGAAATTGATTTATTAGGTTCCATGTTGTGCAGAAACTAATCAACTGTGGCCAAGACTGTAGCCCACAAGCTATCATCAGTCACCTCAATCCTTCTGAATGCCAATAGTGCGAGATCATTATGAAGATTAGTCACAGATTTAGGTGTATGAAAAATTAAATTTGTTCATGTAATCTTTACCACTTTGAAAGGTTTACAATCATTTGGGACTATTTTAACAAACTAAATAGTGATGGATCTTAAATCTTTCAGAACGATAACTTTGCAAACAGCAAACCCCACTATGACTAAATAATTTCTTATATGGAAATAAGTCATTTAAAAGATGATATACCCAAGACCGACTGCTTTGTCGATGTAACTGTTCTGCTACATTGCTGTTTTGTCTTGAGGGTTATTTATTGACTTCCCATTTTACATTACTAAATACACGTGTTGTGTTACTAGTTTTAAGATGCAATTATTAAGATATGTTTAGATCATTAAAATAAACACCAGGGTTTTCTGGTTTTAATTTTCAATGTTCTTTTATATACTTGGTAACTACAGCGTCTTCTAAACCTCTTCTATTTCCAACATTGTTGAATTATAACTTGAATAAGATTGGTTTCTGCTGTGTTAAACCATGCAAACAATGATAAAGGCATAAGCCAAAATATGGGTCTAATTTCTTATAACCATTCCAATGCACTGCAGGCAGCACCCCAGCACTGAAATACACACCAACACATTGCTCTTGTGAATATATTGTTTTTCTTTATTCACAGTAACCAGTCACTCATATAACTTTTTTCATATTTATTTATTTATATAGAATGTTCTATTGCAGTAAGATCTGCACCTAAACATGGTCACCCACAGCAGCAGCTCACACACACACACACACTAAAGTACAGGAGTAATGGTTAACACAAGACCTGGTCTGGGCAATGTCACATGGGGCTTGGAGCAGACACCTGCAGCCAAGAGCTCTCAGAGAGCCCTCGTGACTGTTCTGCACTGGTCTTGGAAGCTCTAAGTCTAGAAAAGGGCCCTGAATGCATCTCAAGGTGGAAACAAAAGCCACTTCTTACTTGGATAGGTACCCAATTTATTTTAAATGCTGTCACTATGATCTATAAATAAACAAATATGTATTTATTTAGAAGAAGCTGAAATACATGTTGGAAAGAGGGGTGCATGTAATTCAACTTTCAGATTTACGAGATTGCTGGTGAATACGAACGCCGATTACCTGCATAAGGGTCTATGAATAACAGTGACAAAGTTTCAATAGCCCTTTTGAACAATCAATTGCTATGCACCTTAATTTAGAGATAGATCAGCTCCAAGCCTCTTTTATTTAGCCTCTTTGATAAAGTTACAACACACTTAAAATACAAAAACCCACTGAATAGAATTGGAATGCTTTAAAGGAAAATACTAAAAACACAGTCCACTACGCTCACCCACACTCACACATACACTTACAAACACAAGCTGGGGGTGATGTTTCAGCTCAGTATTTCACATCCAACACAACGAATGACTCTAAAAAACAGCATTAGGGAAATAATGGAGGATCAACTTGGGCAGATTTGGTCAGACGCACCAAACCAATTAGTGTTTCAATTAGTAAAGACGCAGCATTCCCTTTCAGACCTTGAGAGTGTGCCAACAAGGTAGATGTAACTTAGTGGTTAGAGGGTTGGTGTGTAGTGTGGAAGTATTGGGATAAAGCAATAGGTAGTAACTACAGTACTAGAGGAGAAGTATATCATATATCTGGGGAAGAAGCAGCCTGTGTAAAAACCATTAGATCCAAATGCAAAGAAGCTAACAATGCTCTCATTCTACAAACATCGTTTGAGAAAGAACTTCCAATTTAGAAACAAAAAAACATGTTGCTTAAGATAAGGGGGGGGGTATTTGGATTTTGCTCATCAACAACTGGTTTCTAATACAGGTCCTGCATATCAGGTGATTGGGAAGGCAATGGTTCAAATAGTTTGTCATCACTCGAAGCAGGGGTATTACTCAAGGCTTGTGGGTTCTGGGATCACTGCTTTCAAGGGGATTAAAAGGAATATTGCATCTCCACTTAAATGGTCCAGAAGACACCAAACCTAACAACAATAACACTAGGGGCCTGCAGATCAATGCAAATAGAATAGATCCATGACAATCTTCAACTCTGCCTGCTGAGACATGCTTTGCAACAAGCAGGGTAGCGTATCAAGAGCCCAGGGTAATGATTGCTCCTAGGAAGGGAACATCGAAGATGTTCATTAAATGGATAAAAGCTACCGCAGCACGCCAATTATTTGCAGAAGCAGCTTACATTTTAATAAACCTGCAGGTCACTCAGAGAGTATGATGATTCTTAAGGTTACAATAGTAGCCTTTGTGAACCCACACCACTATCTGGCAACAGGATTCCAAGCCTTCAGCTGGCATGTTTACCTGTATTGCTGGCAATTTTACTGGCAGTGAATAACTCACTTATCCACCCACAAGTAAACCAGTTACTTTAAAACTTCCAGTACATGCAGCAGTGAATGTGCAATGAGCTGCCAAGAAACTGTGTATATTAAGAGAGTTCTGGTCATTGGTTTTTACTGTTTAACACAATATGAGGTGTGGCTGCAGAGTTCAGGGGTTGTTCACCTTAACAAAGGTTTATTACATTTTATTACGTGTGGAAATTCAGGAAATGCTTTACATTGTATTGTACAGAATCTGTATTGGTGCCCCGTCCTGCCCAGGTGGGGAATGAGAAGGGGTCCTGGGTGGTGATGTTAGTGCAGGGTCTCCCAGATGAACCCCAGCCCCTCCTCACAGCCCCTCTCTGAGCTGTTCTGCAGTGTTGGCTCAGTTTTTCAGCATTGCCTCGTAGGACTGCAACACAAACTGGGAGATCTCAGGGGCTCGGCATTTCAGGGAGAGCTGCAAGGAGAGGGGGAATTATTAGTTTATGTGAGAAGAGAGGGAAGTCAGGGGAGAGAGATAAACAGAAAGGGGATGGGTCTGCATTAAAGGATGATGATAAGTGTGGGCTTAGAAAATGAGAGAACCAACACAACAGATTCCTTATTTATTAGAGAATCAGCTCAGATGATACTGTAATAAAAAATCTGCAGGGCTGTTGGTAAGTCAAACAGGTTTTACATTGGATTATAATGTGCACTGCATACTCTCAAAACTGTAGGATGCAGTCTAATCATTTTACACTGTAAACTAGACTTCCAAATGTAATTGCTTTTTCCTGTTTATTTGCATGCACATTTTAAGAAGTAGAAAAACACAAAGGGTTTGTTATCCATTCCAAACCTGCATTAAAATACAGTGTTAAACACACAACCACCCTCCAACTTGGAAACAAAGGAAGGTTTGTATAGTATGTGGCTTTCAAAAGCTTGTCTTATTAAAGTAGTAAACAACTAACACTTGCCATTTCTACAACTGTAATAGTTTAAACCTTTTCACATAAAAGTGGACAAATCATACTTGGTTTTTAAATACTTTCAGACCTTTCTCACTAAATGTATATCATTAACTTTGTGATTAGAAGACTGAAAATCAAAACCACACACATATAAACATACAGTCACAGTATACAGTGACAGAAAATGAGAATGATGCCTATTAAGAATTAGCAAATAGGAATGAGTGCATGCGCAAAGAACAAAAATAAAATTAGGCAAATCTTAATACAGTACCTCAGCTTGAAAATGCATTTTTTTGTTAACTTATTTTGGTTTTGCTTTATATTTGGAAAGACAGCAGCTAAAAAGCTAAGAAATTGCATTGGAGTGGAGATAAGATGTGTTGTTCGGTTAGTAGCAGAATATAATTCAAAGATACACAGGAAACTACTCATTATTTCCCCTATACATCATGCCAAGACCCATAGGTCTAATCTATATGTGTGGTCCTAAAGCAGTTTAGAATCATTAATAATAATAATCAATGTTTTGCTATCTTGGCACAACCCTTAGTAATAAAATTATTTTTAAATTTTTTAATTGAGATTTTCACCATTAAAACAGTAAACCACAACTGCTGGAAGGTTCAATCTACTCTTAGTCACTCTTTGTACTTTCTGCACGTCAGGAAGCACACCATCAAAACCCAAAGAGTTTTGCCAAACCAAACAGCAATCACAGCTTTTTAAAAATTCCTGTAATGAATCTGAAGTGCCCCTGTTCATTATGTCAGAGCTCTTGTGTGGTTAAGATCACCCCAAAATGAAGGTCAAGTGTAAAGAGTATGGATGCTGACGTCTACCTAACAGTCCTGCGGATATATATCCACTGTGCCAGAATTGTGCCAATGTTTGGGATGAACTTGGACACACTCATAATCACAATCCTCTGCCTACCTCTCCGCGAAATATTAATGATGGATTAAGATCCCTCTTGACAGCTTCCTGCACCTTCAGTGCAGTCACCATGTCTTAACTTGTAACTCATTTATCACTCAATCTATTCTTGTAGAGGGTCCTCTAAAGGGATTGAGAAAGCGTGGCGCATATTGAGAAATTGTTTTAGTGTCTTTAGGTGACAAATCATCTCGTACTGAAACACCAGAGTGGAGGCTGCTGTCCCAGGGTGTACTCAGTGGGTGAGACGGAGGGGAATATTGCATGGGGAGGTGGGAGGACGGGCTCTCTTCTTGATTTGCATGGTAGCATTGATTCTACTGTGATCAGCCTCTGTGTTACTGGGAGGTGATTAGAACACAATGCTTGTGCTGACATTACAAGCAAAGTTAAATCGAGCGTTCCAGGTGGGAGGCAAAACTGCGTGATAGGCCAAGCTGTTACCATGGGGACCGCGATTAGTAACCACTCCGTCCTAAGGCAGAGTACTTCAAAAGGGACGACTGGTATGTTAAATCACATTCACTCTGGTGAACTGAACCACTGTGCTTCAGTTCCACAGGTTAAAGTCATGACATTAGATGCAGCAGTAATATTAGATGCATAAGCCTCCTGCCATTCCACACAATTTGAAAAAGACTTGAATTGCAATACGCAATATATAATAAAAGCAAAAGTTTCTCGCCCACTGCAACGATTTATTGTACGAGAAAACCATTCCCTGGAGAACTAGGGAGAATGGGAACTGCCCACTGACAACATTGTAACCCTAAACCCTGAGATGCTTCATCAAGTTGACATGCACAGAGGTCATACTGAGTAAGCAATGGGATAAAAAGCTCCCCCTGGTGGCATATCCTTTTTATCCTGTTACCCATGGTACAGCGAATACATTTCCATCGCAGTTTACTCCCTAAATGGTGCAAACGTTATTGCCATCATAGGTTGGCAACGAAAGTTAACTCCCTCAGACTGATGAGATACGAAATCTCATCCCAGAAACGTATCTGTTCGATCCCATAGTTGCTATTGGGATGGCCACCACTTGTATTCCAAGCTCACATCACATGAGCGCGCAAATACTGCGGAGCTGGAACGCAGCACAACCACAAGGGAACAAAGCAGCACCAGAAAGACAAAGTTAGTATTAAGAAAAAGATAAACTGTCAATAAGAGAGAAGCGCAGAGCAAAGCAGTAAGCGATTAGGACAGCTATAACTGAAATAAAATAAATAAATAAATCAAAAAAACGTCTGACCTCCAAATCCTGTAACATTATGTAAATACCATCAGCGGAGGCATGCAACAAAACAAAAATAAATAAAAAAAACATGTGACAAATTATTGGAACAAAATCACTGACATTTCACTGTAGAAATAACAGGAAAAACATATACAGAATTATTGTGTAAACAGTAAAGACATGTCCAAGGAGCACTGGTTCTCAGACTTTGAGTTGAGCCTGGCACAATACCCCTATAAAAAGCAAATTTACCAATAAATGATATCTAAAAATTCAGATTTTAAACATTCACATGGATAACAAAGACATAGGGCTGTTAGCACATATACATATTGGCACGCACAGATTAAAAATGTAATGCCTACTTTCTCTATAAATATAATTTATTTGATTGATTGGCGCTATACTAGCTAGCACAAAGACTAGATCAGCTTGTAATCATTTCACGACTCCCCTGAAACCGTTTTGAGACCCCCCCAGGGGTCCCAAAACCCAGTTTGACAAGCTCTTGTTAGACAACAGTTCAGTTATTGCTGGAAACACAGTGACCCTGGTGTGCAGACACATTCAGAAGTTGGATCATCTACATAATTAGACAAAGCTGTATTTGATGGCTTTGTTCACAGGTCACAGCACTCGCTTAGGGTTGTAATCTTACTGGGGCATGTCATTAATAAGAGGAATGGGTTTAATAAAGATTCATTAGTTCCCACAGCGTGCATTAATCTACTGCTGAAGAAAGATAGACATTTAATTAATAATTGTCTCATTAGTTAATTCCATACATGAAGCAATTAAGCACCCAAGGCATTCATTTCTAGAAACGAACCCGTCACCAACAACCCTGCTGCCATCCTAACATAGGCCTGGCAATCAGTTAAGGACCAAGTAATGTTAGAAGAACATGGTATACATTGCATTATCTGGGATAATAAGGTTTTGTATCATCTAGTGGCATCTTATCTGTGATGCTCAAAGTAAGGGTTCTGGTGGCATGTCACAATTTATTGTGGCCTGTTTTTCTTTGTATTCTCAATGCATGCTGTGTAGACACTCAGATTTCCAGCGTAATTCCCTTTAAGTGTTTTAAATCGTTTTCGGATTTGATATTTAAGTAAAAATGTCAGTCCCATGGATGAGAGGAACTTTCACTTCCCAGCAGCTTTTTAAAAAAAATCACTCAATGAGGAAGTTTATCGCCATTGACTGGCACTCAATTGTAAAGGTGAGGGAAAGGCAGCTTAAAAAATACGCTTAGCTTTAATTTAATGCCTGCCAACAAAAATAAAAACCTCTTAAAAAGGGTATTACTCAGAAAATCTGAGTATCTGGATTTTCTCATATACTATTCCGGTAGCAATCCCAGTTGGCCATGGCTTTAGGTGACTAGCGCGGGTTTCAAAACCCTTTGCTACTGTCAGAAGATCGAGAACAAGAAAATGTGAAAACATCTAAAGAGCCTTGCTGTTTCAGTGGGTGGGGCGTTGTGCTGACTATCCTAATAAAGACGAACGGTATGTTATTGACCAGCAGGAAGTATAGCTGGGGACTCACCGTGAAGTTGGGGCTGCCTGGCTGGATGCGCAGTTCAGCCAGGATCCAGATGCCATTGGTCAGCTTCATGGACTGGTAAAGCATGTCCTGTCCCTCCACATTCCTCTTGGCAATGGTAAAGATATTATTACTTTGGAGCTTGCTACTCACAGCATCTGGGGATACAGAACATACAATGTTCAGCCCTTCAAATCTCCCTCACATCTCTCATCCTCTCTCAAACCCTTATGAATTCACATCAAAAACACAAAATTATTATTATTTTTTGTTTGTTTCTGACATCTTTCAGTTGATTACATATACAATTTGTTGTAATTAAACTATTTTTAGAATCACTAATATATAAAACACACAACCAATGGACAAACATTTTTCAATATCGTTACTAAAAAAATAAACTCCTAACACATGTTTACAGGCTATGTTTATAATGACTTTTGGCACTCATGATGGAAAGTTCTTTTTCTAGAATTTTGATGTCATTACAGCACCATCTTACTATACTTTTCTAGATTTTGCCTGGAGTGGGTAGGCCAGTGCCAGTTTGGTACCATTAACATTGTTCCATGGGTCAAAATGCATTCAATTCCAGGGATACATTTCCTTATCTGTTGTAATCCCAATGCAAATCCTGTGTTAAAGAATGTTTATCGCATAACTTCAGAACAAATAAAATAAATAAAAGGCTAAGCCAACCGGAAAAGGGCACAGAACTATTGCCCCATGATTGTCAATGGTATTTCACAACAGACTTCTCTGAATAAATTTCAAAGCAGGTTAACCTGTTTATACTAGCTGAAATATACACACTGCCAGACTGTCACTGAGAAATTTGTTGCAAAACCATAAAAAAAATAAAAAGGAGCGGGTGAAGTGGATTTCAGGAATAAAAGCGCTACACAGCCAGACAGGATGTCAAGATTTATGAAATTACAATGGCTTGATGTACTACCTTGTTCTAAATGAATAAGCAAAAAACGCAACCTCTTTAAAAATGCATGTCCAGTGGACAGCTAAGAAATAGCATTAAACCTATAATTCAAAACCTGCTTGGCATCCTAAGCCCTTGCTCTCGCTACAGCCTGGTTCAGAAGCAGCTCCCTGCTGTTAAGCCTTCTCTTAAACACTGTGAAAAAGGGCTTCTAAGAATAGCCCTGGGAGAAGGCTAGAGGGCTGATTAGGGCAAATTGATAATCCTCTTGGGAGAGAGAAAAGGATGGCTGCTATTCTCTCGTACATTACTGTGCTGACAGCAGGGTTCGAGAAAGGGGTTGAGCAGTCTAGAGTCAATTCTTATTCAGTGATCTTGTCAGGCATTCAAGCAGCACAGCAGAAACAAACACTGGAGAGCCGACAGCTTTTATCAGCAAATGGCAGGCATTTCTAAAGAGCAGTGTGGGGGAGAGTGCATCTGCCTTTTAGATAGTGGTTGAAGGCTTCAGTCAGCAGTGTCGTGAGCCACTTCACTTTTACAGTCAATTAATCTCTGCCCTGTGGAAGGATGTAGGGCTTCCGTTTCCAGCTCCATCATCACTCCCATTCCTAATACATAGTTTCTCATATAAGGTTTGAAGTTGAAAATGACTTGTTTCATTTGCTGTTGTATTGTTGTCTGTAGCAGAACAACTAGAAAGTGAAAGCATGTTTAGCATGCAGGCGGTACAGGAGACTAGATGCACTTCTGTGACTGATACTGGAACTCACTTTTTTAGTAGATACAAGTAACCCTCTTTCTATCAAATGAACCGCCAAAGTTTAAAAAAAACAATGCGGTTCGGCGACTAATTTTATACTCAAACGATGATGACACTCATTCAACCCTGGCATGGAGTGTATTAAAATAGTGCAGCAGGAAATGAATTACGGTATGCTAAGAAGGACAAGACAGGAGCACGAGTTAAAAAAAAAAAAACCCAAAAATGTACACGTTAATCTCAGAAGTTAACTGTGATTAATTGACAGCCCTATTGAAAATATGACGTTTGTATCTCAAGCCATTAAGATTGCAACAAAATCGACAGATTTATTAAAACACATTGGCTTTGTAGAACAAAAAGAGCACTACACCGATTTGGCTATTCTTCAATCGGATGGACAGCAAGGCTTTTAGAATGTCATCTTACCTGAGTTCAGGTGGCAGTCCTTGATTTGGAATTGTGCTTCATTATCACTGGGAATGTCTTTCCAGGTGGCCAGAAATACCTGCCGTTCTGTAGAGAGAAAGATAGAAGGGCAGGAATGCATGAGAATGACAGACAGAGACAGGGAACCGATACAGTGTATTCAAGACAGCAACAAACTATGCAAGTCAAAGTGCTGTGCAGCATTGTACTGGAGGAAATGGTTATGCAAGACGGCATACCATATAATACTCACCTTTCTCACCCATTTTACTTTTCAATGCATGTATTGCTATTACGAATACTATTAACAGATCCCCAGTAGCAGATCTTATTTATTGTTTTAGGATTTACTGGTGCAGTACAGTACTGTACGTCACATTCTCTAACTAACTAACGCAAGGAACCAATTAGAAACAGCCCTGACCAATATGGCAAATATGAAAGACTGCAAACCACTATCCATCCCAGAACCACATCCCTAACCCGTTAGTTTGATGTAATGAGGTTACTCACCCATCTTGCCATCTTCTACAAACAGGATGTTAATGGGATAGAGGCTGCTGAAGTAGAACACATCAATATTGTTCTTCACCGCAACCTGTTGGCAAAGAAAAGTTGCAATAATTACTAAGTGGGAACTTAAACAGACATGAAAAGCACAAGCTGTTTGGGTAGGTTTGTGCTGCGAGATATGTCAGTGTTGTAATGCACTGACTGGCGTATCTGGCATTTTGTTTGTAACTGTTTGTGTAAATTTGCAAGTCAAACAGAGCAAGCAAGCACAGCAAAGCGGGTGGATAATAATAGGCTCCAGGTTTGGTATATGACTGGGAAATTTACTAGATCAAATTTTACAGTAAGACACTGAAAATACAGACCCAAGTAGCTCAGTGGTTACATCACTGGGCTCTTGTGCCAAACTTGCCGGGTTCGGTCCATAAAGCCAACCCAGCTGTTATTATTATTATTATTATTTATTTCTTAGCAGACGCCCTTATCCAGGGCGACTTACAATTGTTACAAGATATCACATTGTTTTTACATACAATTACATTATTTTTTACACATTATTTTTACATACAATTACCCATTTATACAGTTGGGTTTTTTACTGGAACAATCTAGGTAAAGTACCTTGCTCAAGGGTACAACAGCAGTGCCCCCACCAGGGATTGAACCCACAACCCTCCGGTCAAGAGTCCAGAGCCCTAACAACTACTCCACACTGCTGCTGTTAATGGGGACCTGGAGTTTAAACTAGGGTGAATCCTTGGTGTACCAATGGCTTGGGGTTTGCCCAGTTTAACCATGTTAAATAAAAGAAAACAAGGGATTAATATAATTACTGTACCGTTAAAAAGCTGAAACAAGATGGCATGGACGGAGAAAGCAAGGTAAGAACTGTTTTGGGAATGCGGTTTTGTAAATTGCTTTGTTTTGCAATCATTTGCACAGATTTTCTTTGTATAGTAGACCTATACGTGCAATACCGTACTTTGGTGTTTTAGACACAATGATGTACCTGACATTGTTAATTTATAATGCCCACATTAATAAAGCAACTACAATGTAGTACAATGACTCCCTCTGTGATACGAAATTTGTAGATAGCCGATGGACCCCTGGAATTAATTAAATCAGATGACTGGTTCTACTGTAATTGAAGGAAACCATTGGGAGAAATAGGAAAGCAGCAGCCAAAACGGAGACACTTGCTGGAACCCTATGTACACTTCTCTCTGCCTCAGAGTGTTATTATTCAGCTTGGGTCTTTTTTTTTTCAATTGCTAATCCATCATCAGCTGTCAGAAATACCATATCAGCACCAGTGACAGTTCATACTGCCTTCCCTCTGAAGCAGCCACTAAAATGGATGGTGATTTAATTATATACTTTCAACTCATTCCACTGCTGTCTGTTCCAACATTATTTACAACAAGGCTGAACTGAACTTTTTTTTTTGTTTTTTTTTTGAGAAAATACTGCTACGAATACCACCCTTGTTCAAAGATTTGTATTTTTGTCTCTAGTATGCTGCCTGCCACATTTTTGGGGTCTTTGGTGCAAGAAGGCTGTGTGGTCCAGTGGTTTAAGAAAAGGGCTTGCAACTAGGAGGTCCCCGGTTCAAATCCACCGGCCACTGACTCATTGTGTGTGACCCTGAGCAAGTCACTTAACCTCCTTGTGCTCTGTCTTTCGGGTGAGACGTAGTTGTAAGTGACTCTGCAGCTGATGCATAGTTCACACACCCCAGTCTCTGTAAGTCACCTTGGATAAAGGCGTTTGCTAAATAAACAAATAATAATAATAAAGGTATATACCACCCTGACTCAAATCTCTCAGACATATTTCTGGTGTTCAGAATCCTATTCTAATTCTGCCTTTGAATCACGCAGTCTGCCACATCGTAATAAATACAACTTCAATAAATCTCCATTAAGTGAGGCATGGCCCCTGGAAGCAGTCCAGAATCACAGTAACTCACCTGAAGGTTGTTGAGTGGGTCCATCTTCATGACGGGCCCCACAGTGCTGAGAGGCAGGGACACCTCGATGGTCTGGTTGGGGCTCATGGGTGTGGCAAGCTGAAGGGGAGCTGCTGGAGACAGTCCAAAACTGGGTGTGGAAAAGAAGACAAAAACAAGTCAACACTTCCTCTATCACACTTCCTCTATTACACAGGGAATTACAAACAAATGTGCAGAAGTACATATCACTTTCAGAATCACGCAGGCAGGGAAAGAGAGATTGATTCAACTGATCCAAAATCTAAAATTGTTGGAATCAATCAAAAGAATTGTCATTTGGAAAACCAAGATTAACAGTTTGTGAGAGTGTATTTATATGCTTAAACATTGATCCCATTTTACATCATTTATTTTGACCCCAATGACTACTTGTCAGTGTATTTAGTCTAACCTAATCATAATGGAAAAAGGGAAGTTAGCTGTTTTTCCTTATCAAGCTCAGTATTTCTCAATTGAACTTCAGGTCCTTAGAACTAGTTCTACTCAATTACTCTTGGGAAATGTGTTTTGTTTTTTTTACAAATATAATTTTTTTGCACAGCCTCGGGTTTCAAATTAACAGCAGACAAATTATTCCGCTATGGGTAATGTACTTAAGTTTCCAGATAAGGAATTGAAACTCAGACACGTCTATTGTGAAGATGCAATTGTCATAGACCCGGGGCACGTTTCGTGCTATTCTGTTTTTTTTAGTGGCTGTAGCCACTTCTAAGGTGTAGGTAATCATACCTTAATCTACAGCAGGGCTACTCAACCCTGGTCCTGGTGGGCCACTGTCCCTCCTGGTTTTTGTTCTAGCTATACACTAAATTGATTAATTGGACCAATTAAGCGTCTAATAAGCATGTAATTGGTCCAATCAAGTAATTTAGGGTACAGCTGGAACAAAAACCCGTAAGGACAGCAGCTCTCCAGGACCAGGGTTGAGTAGCCCTGATCTAGTCTCTTCAGGCAACTTCTCAGAGGGTCAAATGTTAGCATCACAACCAAATCAGATGCTAGAAGTGTCATCATTAGAGACAGACAACACTGGGAGGCAGAAGGCACAGCTGGGTTCAGATGATGGTGCACACTGCCCTCCCCCTCACCTGTTTCTGTTGAACTGGATAGCGAAGTCTGTCATGATCTGCATGGCCTTGTTAGTGAAGGTCACATCCATCTGGATGGTGCCCATCCGACGGGCAAAGGTTCCAGAGATCTCGAGACCTTTGGCTTTCATGGCAGGCAACCACACCTGAGGAACACACAGAACACCTGGTCAACCTACTGTACCAGCCCATCACATCACACCTGCTAAACCTAGTAAGATACAAAAATCAGATGTTCGTATTCGCTACAAATGACAAAAATACCTTGCACTTATTTATCGTCTGACCAGAATTTGCGCGACAGTTTAAAACAATGTCAAATGAAAAAGGGCTCTGTGTGATATGCGAAATGAATATGAATATATATATATATATATATATATATATATATATATATATATATATATATATATATATATATATATATATATATATATAAAAAAACCACAGGATCAACACAGCAGCTCAAGCCTCTATTTAAAGGTTTTAGACAGCAAAAAGTAAAAAAAAAAAAAAGATTATGTTCGCGCATGCATAGTGATCTCTATGGAAAGCCATCTGGGTCAAAAAAGAGTTGTGCTGCTTGAGAACCAGTCAGAATCTCATGGCACAGAAAAAAGGCAAGCACATCATTCTGAAATGCCTCGCTTAAACAGTACCCAACTTCCTGAAAATGTTATGTTGTGATTTTTATATAGATTGTATATATTATATATTTTTTTGTTGCGACCTTGTTATATGGAATAAACGAAAACCCCATTCACTTTACAATGCCATTTCCACGGTTGTTTTGGAAAAAAAAAAAAAAAAAGTGGCGTCAACTTTATGTATTATTTATTTCGGGAATAAACAATGCAACGTTTAACTTGAATTGCTATTTGGCATCCTTTGTGTTGTAGTTAATTCACTGGGGTAAAGCAAGTCCTACACAACTTATTCTTTACTCCTGGCATATTTTTCTATTTTAACGTGTACTTACTGTAAGCTCTTTGCTGTAAAATAAAGGCACACACACCTGGGCCACAGCCACACCCCTATGCTGTCTCTGCCTACGTTCAGAGCAATATAATGGCTTTTATTTAAAAAAAAAACAAATATCCAAACGAATATTTAAATTATGAGCAAATGTCCAAACATGAAAATCCCGTGTTCGTCCCAGGACTAATTTAAATACAGCAGGTATTAAGATTAATGAACAAAGCCCATCCCACGCACTGCACACCCTGTAACAGAATCCTCTCAACTAAAGAAAATGCTGCTAAAACAGAACCAGACCAGAGGTAGCAGATCTGAGAGAGGAATATGGGAGATATATATGCTTCTACAACACCTTTGGAGAATATTCTGGTTCTTAATGAGTTGGATGTTGGTATTTCCTTTACAAATACACCGAGTAAATTCCCTGCGTGCAAACCATACTTACAGTTTTGGGTACAACGTAGGATCCAGCGGGCATTCCCACTCCACTACCTAGGTCAAAGAGGTCCCCGAGACCACCCCCTACTGGGGCATTGAGGGAGGACGGCATAACTGCAGGACCTCCGAACCCAGCTCCAATCTGGTGAAGAAAAAAAAAAAAAAAAAAAAAAAATAGGATCCAGGAAAAATGTTCTTG